>JAHWFP010065250.1:15188-25668 GCA_023313725.1 Lithobius niger
TACGCTCGTGGATACGCTCATACCCATACTCTGGAATAATAAGTCCGTTCCAAAAGACTGAAACATGACGGCACTTTTGATGGAAGTGGCGTAATCGAGTCGGATCAGCGGGCGATCTTCTTGATTAGTTTCGCTAAGTGCTCATAGGCAAGTATTAGCTTGGTTCGACACAACAGGTTGTACGTTTTATAAAAATGTTACTGGACCTTGGGTATAAGTTGGGCCGTCATCCTCAGAACACAGTGCCTTAACATGGTCACTCTACCAAGAAAAGAAAATTATCAACCTACAATGGCGGTCTCGTACATAAGTACTTCTGTTTGAGGTCACGGGGCCCTCCCCTCCACACCCAAGCGCCTGTTGCAAGGGGTCCACTGATGTCTAATAGCCGGCCATGATCATGAAACATGATCATTAACAGCTTGTGCAATTAAAAAAAAAGGAAAAAAATTTAAAATATGGCTTTAAGCCAACAATTTCACATTTTCGTGATTTTCAAAGGCATTGGGGAGGCAGAAGACACTGTCAGATCAAAATAAAACAAATATAGTGTTAATAACTATCATATAAGGTAACGTTTGTGCGATATTAAGTTTTGAATAAATAAATATGAAAAAAAATTAAAATACGGCTTTTAGCCCAAAATTTCAAATTTTTGTGATTTTCAAATGCGTTGGGCAAGCAGAAGATATTGTCAGTTCAAAATAAAAAAAAATACAGAGGTCATAACTATCATTCAAGGTAGCTTTTGTGTGGTATTGAGTTTTGAAAAAAAAACATTGAATAAAATTTTAAATATGGTTTTTACTACAAAAATTTGTCATTATTCATAATTTTCAAAGCCGTTGGGGAGACAGAAGATATTGTCAGAAATAAAATAAAGATGTAAAGCGTTTATTTTTATCACATAATGCATCTTTTGCACAGCATCGATGTTTTCCTCTATCTTAATATGACTAAATAGAGTTGCTAGAGGTTCAAAAAACATCCTTTTTTCAACATTATTCTTCATGATGGATGAAAACTTTTCACACACATTCAGAAAATGGAGTTCAACAGCTTTTTTGAGTCAATTTTGTCTTCCTACTCCCTGCTATCCTCAATCTGTTCTTGACGTCAATGGAGTGAACACTGGATATTGAGCTTGTGAGTTTAAACCCACAATAAAATGGGCTACCCATTGGTACTTTCATTTTTTTCTGTATCATGCTTAGTTTACTCTGGGGAGGGGGAGTATCATTGTTTGGCATCCTGTATGTGTTTTCGCTTCGTTTTGGCATTTTGTATTTGTATTAGTGTGTGTTTGAGATTTTTGGACTTTATTAGTTGTTAGTATAGGTCGCATGGCTTCGGGTCCTCTATGCCCTTTGACAAAACCGTTAAACCGTTCGTTTAAAGTTGCATTGTTGTTGTCGCTGCTTCTGATCCTTTGCATCTTGGTCGATTTGTACTGTGTTTTGATTCTGGTTTAGTTTGTAAGTAGTTTTTAGACTGAGCGAGTGGCTTAAAGGCCGAGTAGGCTCAATAAAATATCAAATCAAAAATCTGATCCTTTCGGTATTAAGGACCACGCTAGGGGTTGACTCGCCAAGTTCAATTGACAGAGTTCATTGTAATAAATGCCAATATTAAATTCCGGCACACTTTCGGTACTGTAACAGAAACCAAAGCTGAGCGTATGTCACGATGATGAGGATAAAAACCTATCTGGCGAATCAGCTTGAAAATTGTTGAAAATGGGCAGTATTTGTTCCCTGAAAGCAATAGTTGCATTTGAATCAAGTGCGTAAACTGTTTCAATGCAATAAAACTGCGTGAAAGATTGAGGATTTCAGCTGACTACTACTGTACTATACTACTATATACTGGCTACTGACTAAACCCTCTCATATAAAATGATTTATGAGCCAAATGCGAATAAAATGTGGTGTTCAAAACAATTTTAACTCCAATATGTACCTTTATAGTTTGACGTAATGGGAAGTACTAACTAAAAAGATTGCAGTTATTTCTAATTCTATAGAGCAGTGACACGACGTAGTTATTGTGTATTACTCTATGCTGGAGCCTTAATGGGTTAACTGCAAGGGGCACTGCAGACAGAAACAGAAGGGCATCATACTGAAGCCGATGCTGTTAAGAGTGATTTCTTAGACCTAAAACGCGCGATTTTTGTTGTTGGAGAAAACAACGTTATTTTAAGCCTAAGAAATCCGCTCTTCCGTTGTTTTCCCCATCATTTTTATGTAGTGCACCTTGTAGTTTTGCCCTCCAAAACCCATACTGGTGCCAATATGGCGGCAAATGTCACTGCTCTATTTTCATGTATGTTTGGAAAAACGCCACCTGTGATCAAAATAATTAAACTCTTTATTTATTTATTTATTTATTTATTTATGGGTACTTACCAGAACTACCACTCTTTACCACTTTGTATTAATTAACGAGTAACAATGCAAACTGACTACCACAAATAATCGACAACAAGAATATTGTCGATACAATGGAAGTGCTACTTATTGTTGATAGTCGTGGCTTTTGAGCCACGGGTAAAATCCCGTCAGATTTTCAACCTCCCATGTTAAAGCCGAAATTTCGATGCTTAATTTCTCTGCAGTCTTTCAATATTTTCCACTCAAATTTAGTATACAAGCTTTATCGGAATTGGTGAACCTGTGGACCAACATTTTTTTATTTCCGATTTGGCACATCAGAGATCTGGACTTAACCTGGAATCGTGATTTTAATTTTTGGGTTCTTGTTCTTCTTCTTGTAATTGGCACGACACGTTTCTGCTACGCTCTTTACAGATCAAACTATTTATCCTAGAAAGCTGATTCTTAGCTTATTTTACACGTATTGCTCCGTAGAAGTGCCCTTTCCATAAGGCCTTTTCTAATTGGTCAAATGGTTCGGGGGTTAGGGAGAGAGAATGAAATTTTAGGAAGCTCTGAACGACCTGTTTGATTGTTTTACACTATTTTAAACATTGTTGTTATTCAACAATGCAAATCAGCAAACGCCAGACGCATGGCGTAGACTGAAGATGAAATGAAAGGAAGTTTATTTCGAGAGCCGTGACCGTACGTCATGCGCCTTGCTACAAATTAAGGTTAACAACGGGAAGAAACCAGAGAACTAGTAATAAGATACACCAAAATACACAACGCTCAACACACTAAAAACCACAGAGGCCTCACCGAAATGTACACAATCCAAATCCCAATCCCCCAATTCCAGTCAAGGTTGGAGGAGAGGAAGCGCAAGAACTCAATCAGGAATTTTAGTGTCCTCAACAAAACGAGCAACCTCCCTTGCTAACAATGCTAGTGAACCAACAATTTACCCACACGTGAAGAGGAAGCATTATCCTTATTACCAATTGAATTATATAATGATTTCACGTCACTCTGTAAAGGATAATGACCGAAAACCGAGGGGAATTTTAAACAATGCACGACGGCACGCAGGGCCCGAGGGTAATTATTTAAGATTGCACGACGTTTTCGATTATTGTTCTTACTGACGTACTTCGCAATTGTTGCCTCGCAGAAGCATTGTTACTCGATTTCGAATGGCTCCTTCGGCCAAAAAGGCAAATTAGAACTTTTTCCCTCACCAGAAAACGATGATTTCGCTCTTAATAACGGAAAAATAAGGTCACACGCATTTTTACTGCGGTGGAGTTTTCCATTTCTCTCTCTACTAGTGGTTGCTTTCCCGTAAAGGCTAGCTGTTTCACAAATTCTTGCAAATCTTTTTTTTTTTTACTTTAACATTTCTGGGAACTGATGGACCATAAAAGACTATTATCTTCCTTCATCAGTTATGGGATCTATGCTGGTGTATTATGGAGACCTCCCCCACCCCCGCCCCCTGCGATGACCATCCATACTAGACTTCTTTCTTCTAATAAAAAGTCTGAAAGGTACATAATCTAGCCAGTTCCTTTTTACGAGCATCAGTTTGCTTCAGATGACATAATGCATCAAATTAAAAAATAAATAAATAAAAAACAACCAGCCATTCAGTGCAGACGCATGTAAACGATATTTTGGCAGGTGTTGGCAATAATAACTTATTCATAATTACTAGCCCTGTTTTGGAAACCATTTTCACAAATAATCCTACAAGACTGTCCGCATTCGCAATAAATATGTAAATATATGTTACTAGCTGTACCCCCGGCGTACCATACGCCGGTCTAGCCGGTTCCCAAATACCTGAGCGAAATACTGTAGTGGGCAGTATGGAATGAAAGGGATGCCGACTGCCCCCTGCTTCCTCCTCCGAACTCCCCTGCAGCCTACCCAGTTATATGGTGTGATTTTCCCCCATCTTCCCCCCCCCCCGTAACCCCTTTCTCGTCCCGCATCGCCTCTCCCGTCCCCAACCCAGATTCCCCTATTGAGTGGTCTGAATATCCCCAACCCTGCGCCCCCGCCATTTTAACCCCTGCTGATTTGTTTTTTTATGGAAGTAAATGTCTTGTTTCAATGGAAGATGCTCAATTGCCCGTTCCTCCGTTCTGATTCAAAGCGCAATAAATCCAACAACAGTCGTGCATGCAGTGATTGTTACTGAACCAACTTTGAAACTCTTCAAGTCTGCTCTAAGAGGTAGCATTATTAAAGCAATATTTCAATTGTTACTGATTGTTACAGGCCACACCCGTTTGTATGACATTGTCGGTCGCTCGCCCTCTTTCCTTATAGTGCATAATGATGAATTTGCTTGCCCAACCTAAGCGTATTATATATATTATATTATATATATATATATTTAAAGTAATTGATCGTACATCATTGTAGCTTGGAAGAATGATTGGGTTGGGCTTGGACCCAATCATTCGTCCAAGATTGTAGCCTACATTACACTGAACGTGTTTTCTAAGAATAGTGAGAAGGGCCATATCTGGATATTGCCCTCCTGACGAGCGCAATATCCACAACAATGGACAAGCCATTGGTTACCATTGTTACAACAGGGAACATTCTTGCTCTAACAGGCATTAACGCGGATTAAAGCTAAAATGTCCGTTGCACATTTAGCTTGCAGTCGTATACTACAAATAACGGACAAAGCCAGTAATAGAGAACGGCGGACAAACAAGACTTTCACTGATTGAGCGAGCGACGCTAGCTAAATTCAGTGCATTTGCAACGTGTACAAATAGGCACAAGACTCAAGACTTATAAAGGGTTTATTTCCAAACGACTAAATATAGGGCTTATTTCCTTATTGGTTGTGCAAACCGTAATTAATAAAAGATACAAAATATTAAAAAAGCTAATCTAAACTGCATGGTATGCAAAAGTAGCACGAATTAATAAACAAAAAACGAACTCGTTTGATGCTTAAGGTAAGGTTTAACTGATTTTAAAGTCACAAAGTCGCAAAGGAACACAAATAAACTTTCCTGTAAGGTTTCAGATACTGCATTGTTACTGTACTGTTTAGTGCACGTGAACCTTTACTGCTGTATCCAACCATTACACACACAAATACAGTTAAAGGCATAGTTCAAATTTCAGAACTCTTCATGCTCAAACAAAGGAAGAAAATTGTAAGGTTACTCATTCGATTTCTTTTTTGGCTAATTTTTTTTCTGTGTTCTACAGTCACGTCATCTACGTTCCCTTCATCACCCTATTGGTGATACAGTCGTATATAATTTTTCAAGATTTTCAAGCCCTTTTCCTGGCATGGAATTACGTTATTACTTACCAGGGAATTTCAAAGTTTTCAAAGACTTGCACGATCCCTCAATTACCTGTAGAGTGTCCAATTAGGTTTTAAGCCTTTTCCAACGATATCGTGTAGAATGCACCAATCATTAACTGAAGTGTCGTGTGCAAAAGTAAAATTGCTAAAAACATTTGAATACAGCAGTAGGTTTCACGTGGGCTAAACAGTACAGCAACACTGCAGTATCTGAAACCTTACAGGGAAAGTTTATTTGTGCTCCTTTGATGTTTTGACTTTGAATCAGTTAAACCTTACCTTAAGCATCAAACGAGTTCGTTTTTGTTTACTAATTAGTCTGAGAAGGACCAACAGCAAACATGACAATCATTTGTAATACTGTTTTTATGAACGTTGAAAACGCGCCACTGGTGTTCAAAAATTTCACTTTATGATTTGACTATTAGAGAAGTGCTGGAGCAAAAAAGCACGGTAACAGATTATTAAAGTAAAAACCAAGCAGTGCTACAAGATAAAAAACACGAACAACGTTTCGAAAATTTTCAATTTTCGTCATCAGGTATGCATAATAAAACTAAAGCATGGCAAATGCCACTAAGTCATCCTATTTAAAAGCATAATCACAATAAAAATAAAAATAAAATAAAAGGGTACAATACCATCAATTTAAAAAGGATAAAAACCACCAATTTCCCCTCTCAGAAGAGGCAGAAATGGCGGCCGAAATGCAGCACCCAACCTTCGTCTTGGGGAAATCAGGTCGAATGGCAAGGTGTATGTAATCTAACTTCCCACAAATCCCACAAAACTAACTTCAAATTAAAAGTCGAATCAAATTCATTAGTACAACACTTCGTAGCAACAGGCAAGTCACCTGACAAACACGCAACTGGCCACACCCCCACCTTGGACAATGTTCAAATCTTGTTTCAAGAAAAACAAACTAGAACACGTATTAATCTTGAAACGCCTGTCATCCACACGCATAAACCACCTGTACATAACCACTTAGTGCCAGATAATAAATATCTAAAACAATATTTTCCTGTAATTAAAACACTTAAGCTCGACACTTTTTCCAGGCACACTGTGCAATCCCCATAGTCCCAACGAATGGATCAAACCTGAAACACGTGACCCGATTTGCATACACCTTGCCATTCGACTTGATTTCCCCAAGACGAAGGTTGGGTGCTGCATTTCGGCCCCATTTCTGCCTCTTCTGAGAGGGGAAATTGGAGGTTTTTATCCTTTTAAATTGATGGTATTGTACCCTTTTATTTTATTTTTATTTTTATTGTGGTGATGCTTTTAAATAGGATGACTTAGTGGCATTTGCCTTGCTTTAATTTTATTATGCATACATGATGACAAAAATTGAAAATTTTCGAAACGTTGTTCGTGTTTTTATCTTGTAGCACTGCTTAGTTTTTACTTTAATAATTAGAGAAGTGCTAACAGCAAACATGGCGTCATTTGTAATGCTATATTATGAACTTTTGGTACTCGCAGCTAAAAACTGCACACACAAAAATAAGATTTGCCCAAAGCTATGATCTTTCAGCTCAAGGCTATAAGTAAGAGACGCAACCGACACAAAAGCTACGAAAACTAAAAAAATGTGATATCTGAAAGAAAACTAACAAGGTTGAAAGAAACTGTAGTTGGCAGTGCCCAGTCAGTGGTTTAATCTTTTGTTTTTTTGATTTTTATCCCATTTTTGAATTATTATTAAAGAGCGGTAACTAACAGATTTTTACCCGTACTGAGCATATTGAACCTACACGTTATTCGCTCACTCTACAACTTAAATCTACAACTTAACCTAACCCGGAGCCACAACTCAGATTTTATTTTATTTTATTTTATTGAGTACTATGTTACCTGAAAGCCATACACTCATACTGAAGCTACCCTAACCTAGCTTAAACCTAAACGTTATGCGAACATTGTAAACGAACTGCCACAACTCAGATTGATTGATTGATTGTTTTATTATGCAGAAAATTGGTCCTGGAGCACTCATTCTGCAAATGACTACTCAGAATTTGAATTTGAATTTATTACAACGGGAAATCGGCCCGGAGCCATGCATCCCGCACTAGACCAGTACAATCAGTACAGGGTACAACCACTGTAAGTACACCCCTCAATTCACACCAACCAGCACTCTGATCAACCGATTAACTAGCAATTCCACACTAGCAGAAGGAAGGAGGGAGAAGGAAGAAGGGAGAAAACACTACCAGAGAGCCATGCACTACACCCTAATTCTCGTTGCCCCCACAAACGTAGCGATTGCCTTAAGTTTGCTCACTGCAGCCTGGCCCCCGGAGACGGACAAGAGGTCACTGAGCGATGGATGCGCCCTAAGAACAGAAGCCAGCGCACGCCGCTGGAGCTGGAACACCGGGCAAAGAAGAAGAAAATAGTCACGTGTGAAATCCACTAAGCAAACTGGGCAAACCGGGGAGTCCACCCACCCCACGCGAAACTGGTGCTCCCGCAGGAGCGAGTGACCTGTACGCAGGCGCGACAGGGCCCGCTCATCAACACGCGGCAGACAATCCAAAACTGACGACTGCAAACCTGATGAACTTGATACAAGCCTCGTCCAGTGGTCGCAGCAGACCACTCACGCGTCCACTAGCTCATAAACCACGCCACAACTTGTGGACGCCTGGAACTCGGGGACTGCAGCAAGTCAAGACACATCGTGTTGGAGCCCACTGCACGCCTAGCAAGCCCATCAGCTTGCTCGTTGCCTGGGATACCATGATGTCCCCGAATCCACTGAAGATTGATAATACCACAACTGCTTACAGCCCACAGCTTCCTGCACACCTAGTAGACAACAGGGTCTGCAAGGTCCAGCCCCTCCACAGCTCGGCGCACAGTCGCTATCGCGGACCTCGAGTCCGAGTAGACCACCACCGCAGGAAGCTCCAAATCCAAAACCTCATCAAGAGCAGCCGAAATGGCGCACAATTCACATACTGTGCTTGATGAGACTGACGCGAGCTGATAACTCCGGAAGACTTTTAGTGATGGGATAGCCAC
Organism: Lithobius niger; assembly: GCA_023313725.1. Classification (NCBI taxonomy): domain Eukaryota; kingdom Metazoa; phylum Arthropoda; class Chilopoda; order Lithobiomorpha; family Lithobiidae; genus Lithobius; species Lithobius niger. The sequence goes on from JAHWFP010065250.1 coordinate 23,955, forward strand.
ACCCACGCCCTCTGTCCAGGACTCACGGTGAAACGATGCATCACAAAACACACGGCAGAATGTGCTGCCAGGAGGCGACTGCGAAGAAAAACCGTTGCTAGACTCGGACACCAAGCCCACGGGCTGAAAGGAGTCGCCACAGCAATTCCAAGAGAAAGCTTGGTGCGAGGCGCAGCACCAGAGTCGCACCAAGACCAGGGACCCCAAGAACACTGCGAGCAACAGTACCAAGACTGCAATAATCGCTAATGATACCACCAACAGGGTCATCATTACCTCTACCGACATTATGCATTGACAAAACAGCCAGAAGTTCACACGCTCTGATGTGTAACGGGGGCTCACCACTCTCAGTCCAAAGGGCTTGCACTGACGTGGTGGCCAAACATCCTGTGACAATGCGGAGACAGACATTAACAGCAGTTTGCAGAGAGCGTAAATGACATTGGTAGGGGCACAAGAAGGGCAGGTGGGCAGGGACTACTCAGAGCCACAACCATCAACAATAATTAGCACGTCTATTTTATCGACAATGTTTTTGTTGTCGATTAGTCAGTTTGTATTGTTCTAGACACACGCTAGTGTGTCGCCGCCAAGTAACAGTAGATTATCCCATTGTAGACATCCGATTGTTAAAAATTGATTGTTAATGATAATAAGGCGGCTCACTAGCAGACATGCGTCTGTTAACTGTAAGCAATTGAAAGCATATTTTGGCATGTTGAGGATAAATCCCAATGCGACAGAAATGTTTCAAATTGTAGAAAATGTAAGGAAAAGGGTCAGAGATTAAGAAAAACTAAAATTTAAAGGATGAGTGTACACCAATCATAGTGAAAAAGATGCGTCAATAACGTTGTTTTTATGTTACTGTCTAGCTAGCTAGCTAGTTAGCTAATAAGATTTATCCCATGTTAAATTCAATAGACTTTTTGCTCATGGCTAGCGCAATATTGAGAAGGCCTACGTGCCTGAACTTTTGCACACGGATGGTGATCTGAGGGTGGTCCTTTTGTTGGTTTGGGGGTTGTAGGGGTCAGGACAAATGCGTGGGAGGGTTTTGAAATTCGCCATGGGCGAATTTTAATTTCGTTTCTTTTCCAAGTTGCGACCAAAGATTTTAAGCAACAATGGCTTGAACAATCAAGACTGGTCCTTAGATTTATTGTAAAAGCCTGGACGAACTAAAATTTGAACTGTAACGAAGGACAAAATAAAGAAACATTAACGTTGCCGTGGATTGCGTAAGAATAAAGGGATGCGCGTTAGATGATGGTTACGCAACAATACAAGCATACACGAACTAATGGGTTTTTTGTTAATAACCCAAAAATAAATTGCTTCGCATTCTGCTGTTTTTGTAACAGCGGCCTTCGGGGGGTTCTGCATGACTAAATGTGAACGAAATCTTGAAAAATTAAGAGGAAGGTGAAGCCCTAAACAAAACAACTGAAGGGGATGCGCTGATTGAGTGAGCGAAGCGAACGAAATCAGCGATTGTTAGTCAGTGTGTGCAAAAATGGGATTGAAGCATCTTAAACAGACGGTGTAACCTTAATATGTACGTTCACAGTCCTATGAAAGTTGTGATATCCGCCCAAAACCAAAACTGGTAGAAAAACCCGCCAAGTTTCCAAAAACGATCGGCCTTTGAAGTTAGTGATATCATTCCACCAGGGAAAGGCCGCCAAGGTTAATCCTATTAGCCAAGTTA
>JAHWFP010065252.1:5689-31261 GCA_023313725.1 Lithobius niger
GTTCATAATCTTTTTCTTCACAAAATTATGTAAATTATTTCCGGACACATTGATTACTTTCTTTGGGTATTTATTGGCACGGCCTTTTTTTTTGCTTCGCAGATTTCTTCAGCAGAAAAGCCGCCCTAATGCTTTGAGGCCGTCTTTGTCGATCAGCTTCAAGAACGAAAGTGAAACTGTCTTGACCAGTTGTGATAGTCGTAGACAGGCTTCAATTTTGATTTATTTACTGACCACAAAGCGCTGCTCTGTAAATAGCTTTCAATATGCAAATTAGATGCTTAGAGGTGCAACTTAATAAGAAGTGGAATTACAGTTGATTTTACAACGAATTTTTCATCTGGTAATATGACACCATACTTTTTCTAAGTATTTTCTAAAACTTAGTGTTGCTTTACTTCTTATATGACATTTATAACAATACTTGTTTCCTTTTTTTTCGTGAAAACCACAATTTGTAATGACAACAATAAACATGCACCCAGTGCCAGCATGAATCTGTCTCGAACACGAATTGTTGAGGAGAATCATTGCCGTAAAAATGCCGTGAAATGTTTTCAAGTTGTGTTTGCTGATTATGAGTCGAAACTAAAGGTGTTAGGGGTACGGTCGCTTCTTATTAGTGGTTTTCAATTGACAATACACGATCTCCACGAATGAGGATCCACTCATTGCTCCATGTAAGTGTTGGCTAGGGTCATTGTGAGTGTGCTTCACAATTATGGAACGATTGTGATAATTAAACAGGAGGTCTCGAATGTGGATACTTCTTCCAATACTGTAGCACCAGGACTGGAGGTAGGGGGAAGAAGGGGATGGAGGGGCATGAGGCAAGTGTGCCCCCGTTAGAAACCATATCCACGGTTTTTTTGTTACACGTGTTTTTTAATCACTTGTTACACATTTTTAAAAAAAATCATGTTAGAATTATATTAGTTTAGGAGTTAGACTGTACCTTTCGTGGTTGTGTGTGGGGGGGGGAGAACAGTAGGGCTTAAAATTGCGGTGGGTCATAAATTTGACAGTGTGGCCCTCCCTCCCCCCCCAAAAAAAAAATCTATCCACAGCCCTGTGTAACACAACCTGCATCTCACAATTTATAAAAACACAAACAGACAAGAAAATTTGTTTGTACCTTAACTTTGAACATATGATAATAAGAAACGGTACAATTTTTGACAATATTATTTCCAAATTTTGTAAAGCTAAACCTGACAAAATTATTATTTAAAATTAATTAAAACAGTTAAGTACATTAATATACCATGGAAAAAAATTTACCCAAACAACCGTGGGTAAGCTTTCTTATGTCCACTTCAGTCTTTCTGACCGGGGAGGGGGGAGGGGGAGGAGGAGACACTGCTTCATACCCCCTCTTTCCCTCTTTCCCTGGTGCTACAGTATTGGAAGAAGTTCTTACAACAGTCCTTTCCCATAACGACCTTCGTTAAGAGTTTTCTATTGCTGCCCGAAATCCTAGTAGAAAGTGGGCTTCTCTGCGGAGCTTAAGCTTAATCCGAATTAAGTTCTAAACGTGCAAGATTACTCCGAACCCGTTCTAAGTTAACCTCCCCCCTGGCCTCTCTGGGTCATTCTTAGGGTGAGACAGGGTATAGCAACTCTCCTTATGATAGCACACTAATGCCCAGAAGGGTTGAGTGAGGAGCAAAATGATATATATGATTTATATTGATATAAAATGATATATATTCTCTTTGAGGGGAGAGGGGGAGGTGCGAAAAAGTACTGATGTATTAATATACCAAAACAAAAGCTGTAATAGTTTCTGGATTATTTGTGTTTTTTTGGGGGGGGAGGGGGTTCCTCCTCACCGGACCAGGTAGATAGGGAATCGCCACGTTACCCCATCGTTGGAATGATTGTAAAAGGCATATTAGGTAAAGCAGAAACCTAAGCAAAATTCGTGCAACACAAAACTTAATAAGGGCTTCTGCCAATCTGAAATCGCGATATCAACTAATTTCAAAATATCATGCAGAGTTGCCCATTTGATTTACTAGTTCGTCTGCTGGCCATTACTACCCATTGCTTTAGTAAAAGCAGAAACATGAACTAAATCCGTACTCGAGGAAAATCTGGTATAGTTGGCAAAATTAAAAGAAAATTTTGCCGTCCCCCAGGCAGGCCGGCTAAAAATGGTTTCTTTTGCTGAAAAAGTGCATTACCTGTAAATTTTTGATTTATGTCCCAATGATGCTGCTTGAGACTTGAATTGCCGCTTCAGTAACCCTCCCTATAAAGGATGCGTACTCAGGGAGATCGCCATCACTTTTTCTCTCAATTGTGTCAAAAGGTGACATGAGAGGGGAGGCAGGGTGGGCCTAAGGTAATGCACTTTCTCAGCGAAAGAAACCGTTTTTAGCTGGCCTGGCTGGGGGCCGGCAAAATATTCTTTCTTTATGCTGTGAAAAGTACAGTACCTGTCAATATTTGCACTGACAGGCCGATCTCGTCAAGGTAGGTGGCAGGCACTTTTTGACGGAGTTCCTGAGATACTGAGGCAGCTGTCACCCATTGAAGTTCTCCTCCATTTTCCATTTTTTTTTTTTTCAAACTGGGTAGGTTGTATTACAACGTATAACTTGTTTTTCCTTTTTTTATTTAAAAAAAGGTTGATGGGTTTACTTTCATAGGGAGAGCATGACTTCGGATGGAGAGGTTGAGATTCTTGCATCGTCTTCTGGATTGATGTTCAGCGGTGATGATGTGGTTGTAAACGTAGGAGATTGATTAAGTTTAGCTTCGTGATGTTTTGTCGGATTTTCTGATTAAAGATGGGGAAGAAAAGAAAGTTGTTTGTATATATATATTTTTTTTTGCTTTTTTTTTTGAAAAATGCATAATGAGCTAATAGTGGTGGTGGTTGTGGAGGCCGTATAGGTAGCCTTTGGCCTTGCTGCGACAAGAGGAGCATGGGATATCCAGGGTTGGTGCAGCTGGCAAGGAGGACAGATCTGGATGAAGAGGGGTGAAAGACGTGTCGTTATCAAATTGCTAGAGTGAAAAGGCATGTAAGTTGTGGTCCTGAGCGGTTGCCGAACTGCTCTTTCAGGTGCTGAGGATAGGGTCGGGTTGATGATCTTGTAAGGGGTCGTCACGAGGAGCGATGGGAGCGTCATCTTAAAGGGGAGGCTCGATGTAAGTCAAGGGCTTAGATGGTAGGATGGAGAGCCGGATGCGTGGGTTGGAAGGCTGGATAAGGCTGGGGTGGAGGAAGGGACCTAGTTTTTTGTACGATGGCTTCCAGGTTTGTTCGATGTCAATGCGGGAAGGTGACCATGACATTAGGGATTCAGGTTCTATGATGCCTTGATGAGGCGGGGGGGGGGGAGAGGTTGGTCTATGCTTCTTTAAGGCCTGTTGTAGAGTCAAGTTGGTTAACTGTCAGAACTGTTCATTGTTAGTTGCATGGAGATTCTCAATTTGCGCTTTCAGATCTTGGATCTGTTACCGCTGGCTAGTGATACGTTTTTGCCACGATCGGAAGATGGGTTTTACCCGTAGACAATTATTGTCTTGCTGGATTTTTGATGACTCTTTAAGCTTTAATTTGTGTTTGATGGTCTTGAAGATTTCGCGTTGATCCATCTTGAATGGTTCGTTGGATTCAGACATGAAGGGATGATAGCTACTGACCGAAACTGGTGGAGGAGGGATTGAAGAAGGGTCAGCTTCGTCATCAGAGTGGGATGAATAATTCGATCTTTGAGGAGAAGTAAATGTTGGTGACGGTATTTGAGGGTCATCCTTGTTGGGAGAATGAGGTGTAGCGGGAACGAGGTTGGATTGTTTATCTTCGGGATGGAGGAGTCCAGTGGGGACGATGAATTGTCCAGGGTTGGAGGAAGTGGGTCCTCCTGTTCATGGTCAAGATCCTCGTTTCCGTGTTGCACTTCTGGTGTGTCGACCGGAGCAGTTGTGGGAGAATCAGTGGACATCAGTGAAGTAACCCACGTTTGTTGGGAGGTACAGATGTATGACAAGATTTACGTTAGGGGTTTGAATAATATCTCTGTAATGAGTGGTGCAGTGGCAACCCGGACCACTGCACTGTGACTGAGGTTGGCGCTAATGACCAAGCTGTCGACGCGCCATTAAGCCTCATTCCCCCCCCCCCCCACGTTTGTTGTGAAATCGGAGTGGCGGCAGCCGAAGAATTTTCGGAATTCCTGGGGGTTGATGGCAATGCCAAAGTCGTGGTTGAAGAACGGAATTTTTTGACGTGGGGGATTTGAAAGGTTCTTCGGACTTGACGTTTTTTTAGTTTCTGTTCTTTGCGTTTAGCAGAAAAAAGTTGAAGCACTGAGATTACTTTCCAGTCTTCGTATGGGATACGGACGCAAATGGGCACGGGTTGTGGTAGAAGTTACATTTCTGGTGATATTGACACACGGTGACATGAGGGTCTTTCCTATTCGGATTCTTCAAGCCGGGACAGTTACATCAACCGGGGTCTTCGACTAGTGGAAGTCTGCCGGAGTAAGGAATTTTCAAGGGAGGAATTGTTGGCTTTAACGTCTTCACCATGATGATAACGTAATGTGAAACAACCTGGAGCAGAGGAATGCTAGACAGCGTTCTGTGAAAACACACAAAGGAACTCGGCAAGGCGGGAACGGAAGAGAGCCTCGTTTTGGTTTGTGACGTCACGAGTTGGAGGCCGAAAGGCGGTAGAGTGTTGGAGGGAAGGTTGGTGCGGGGATAGAGAAGAGTGGCCATACCCTTGGACCGTATAGGTTGATATTAGACGGACAAGAAAGGCCGGCAGGAACGAAGTGTCACAAGGCAGAGGTGTGTGTGAAGGGCTTGCTTGTTGACCGAAGGGTCGGGATGAATGAAAGGCAGGTCTGGTTGAGCGGGGAGAGGCTGTCGAAGACAAGTGGGCCTTGTTGACAGACAGGGGCGAGCACGAAGGTCTTCCTGGTTCAAGACGGATAGATCGTATCGGTGTCATGGGTGGCAAACTAGGAGTGAATAGCAGGGCAAGGAATCACGTAGTTGCGGCAGCTGTGGTGTGAGTAATAACATGGAAGCACACCAGGGTAATGACCGAAAGGCAGGTGGTGGTGAATGCAGGGAAATGATGTGGATGAGGTGATGAGGCACATGACCGAAAGGGTAATCGAAGATGTTGCGGGGATGACCGAAAGGAAGGGCCGATGTTGCTGGGGTTACTGGAAGGAGGACGGTGGAGGATGCGAAGCGACGGCATATCGGCTCGGTGCGGAAGGTGGAATCGGCAGTCGGCGGAGGAGCGGCTGTGTCATTAAGGGATGGCCGAAAGGAGGTTCGGTTGAAGGCCATAGGGCATTAGAGAGTCGAAACTACGTGAGGGCAGCCATGCTGTGGGCCATGAGGCGAGGCAGTTGATTGATACATTCTGGGAAGACGGAAGGCCAAGGTGCGGCTAAGAGTCACAGTCGTCTGACTTCATGGCTTCACGTGCGAGAAGGCATCGTGTGGATGGCGAGGTGGAACAGCCGGCCGAGGATGGATGGTGACAATGGAGGGTTGATTGAAAGGAGGGTGTGAACGAAAGTCTCGAGGTGCCGATGTGTCCGCTCTGAGTGAAGGAAGTCGGGATGCAGGCAACGGGGTGATTCAGATGTTGAAGCGGTTGATAGTGTAGGAGGGAAGACTGAAAGGCGATGGGGAAGGAGATCCCAAGGAGCCGTCCTATGTGGGTTGATACAAGTGGAGGCCGTGAGGTTGACTGCTTTGTTGATCATCAATGAACGTTTATCGAGCCAAGCTCTTGAGTGGCTGAAAGGAGGTCAGAGTGCTTGTGCTTGTTGGCGGCGGAGATGCTGAAATGCAGTGGTCGACGAGGGCGGCCGGGGTGTAGGACAAAGCATGACATTCCAAGCCGGAGTGATGACCGAAAGGGCAGCATGCATCGCAAGGGGATGACCGAAGACCAAATTCCAACTTTGACAAGAGAGGGACGTCAGCGTTGTTGGTGTCATGAATGACCCGGACTAAGCCGGGTGCGCAGCGGTCATTGTCGACGGTCGGGGTTGCAGTAGAGAAGCGCATGGCATTCGTGCATGCGGAAGGTCAAAGGGGAAGACACGGCCCAAGTAGCATGTAATTGCCAAAGCAAGTGATGAATTTGAAGACGTTGTGTAAGGTTGACGGAGTTGGTAGGTCGACCGGAAGGGTAGCTTGTTACAGGGTTGTCCGAAGAGACGACAGCGTCGTTGAACGAGGACGGGGCGAAACCTGAAGAGCAGAAGAAAACGGGGTACCGGTTGAGTTGCGGTGATGGTGGCCGAGGGCTAGGCAGTAGATGGTGATCCCAAGAGGATGACCGAAAGGGAAGAACAGTGGCTTGAAGGTGAAGCCTGATGTTGGCGACGACAGAAAGGGTGGCCGGTAGGGAGAACTGTGAGGATCAGCCGAAGAGAAGCATGACCGTAAGCGCCAAGGTGTCAGGACGGGAGATCATTGTTATGGCCTGGAGTCTGGCAGTGGGAATGGGCCCGGGGGTAACCGAAAGGAGATGGACAAGAATGGAGAGGCGTGCAGGAGATGGCGACAGGTAGGCCTGGCAGGGTGAGGTACTGACGGCATGCACGTTGTGCGGAGACTAACGTGTAGTGGCCGTCACACCAAGCAGGAAGCTGGTTCCAAGGGGACAACGACGACCGGAGGGTAAGGTGAGGTTGACGGGATGCAGGTAAGACTCGAGGGAAAGCCGATGGCAACAACCACATGCGCTATTCAAAATGAACGTGCAGCAGTCATTGTGGTCCACAAGAACTCAGGTAGAAGACCGAAAGCAGGAGAATGGCGGGTGCAGCATGCTGAAGACCAGGCTACAGCTTGAAACAAAGTGATGGCGATCTCCTTGAGTACGCATCCTTTAAAGGGAGGGCCGCGCATGCTCGGTAGGGTTACTGAGTCAGCACTTCAAGTCTCAAGCAACAAGCAGCATCATTGGGACATAATGCAAAAATTGACAGGTACTGCACTTTTCACAGCATAAAGAAACTAAGTTGGAAAAACTGAGTTGGCCATTTGATTTGCTATTCACTTTTTCTGTTAACCAATCCCAACTACGATTTGAAGATCCTTTTGTGTTAATACAGAAGCAACTAAATTCATGGCAATAATGTCCCAAAGGTCCCCTGAAACCAGGAAGAATAAAATGGACATGGAGCATGTCGATTTGAAATGTGGACGCTTTTCTCCAAGTAGCTTTGGAAAAAACTGAGTAAAAGGTTTTGCCATTTTTTTCATCTTTCGACGTTCCATTTAACTGTGGAAGTTTTTTTTTTTAAGTAATACCTCTAAGCCTAGACATTTAGGAAATACCTGACCAAAAGATTTCACTATTTTTCACTTTTCGAGAATTCATTTAAAAAGAAATTCTCTGCACTCCCTCCGCTGACTCCTCCCCAGATGCCCACCAGTACACGAGCACTTCATAGTCATTCGCTGCAGCCTGAAAGACCAAAACGTAGAATTACGTCAACCCCCAATTTTCAATGGTGGTCAAGGGCCTGTTTCAGGGTCTATATAATTCTAAACAGAACTCGGTTAAATTAATTTGTAAAGAAAATGAAACCTTTTTGAGTCCCAATTAAGTTCATGAACGTGAACCAACAGTTGACTGAAGAAGATAGTCTGATCAGTGACTAGCAAGGCGACCTTGACAGAGTTGCTGCCATTCAGTGCTGGCCAGGGTAGTGTGATAGATTACCAGCAGTTACGGGGTCTACTCTGACCTAGTCTAAACACTATCTGTGCCCCCAGGGGTGATCGGAGGTTTCCAGTTCGATCCCTGAGGGTGTCCTTCTCCTTACCAAACACTGTTAAACCGTGGGAAGGCCACGGGGAAAAACTCAAATAAAATAGACTGTGGAAAATAAAATCGCGGGGCAAAAGCCGAGTGTAAACTGCAGACCGGTTACAAAGAAAAAACCCTTTATTTGTGAACTGCGAGGCGATTTTGGAATTTTTTTAAATCAAGATTTTTGCAAAAGGCAAAATAAAATGTGTCTAATATACTTTTTCACATATGAAATAAAAGCTTGCGAAAGGAAGACACAAACTATTTTTTTATCTTGAAGTGGGAAATTTTGTGACAGTCTTAAGTACATTAACACTTTTGTTACAGCTGACGGTTAGTAGGGCGCTACAATGAACATTTAGAACATGCATCGACCATTTACGGTTTATGTGGCTAGACACACCTAAATGGACGAATTATAGCGGACGGATTGTAGATACAGCGGTCACGTTTATTTCAACTTCACCCCCCACCCCCCTCCCCGATCCCCGTGCGACGTTGTTTTGTTTTCTCTTAAACTAACAAAACTTTGCCCTTGAAACTGGTGCTTGAGATTGGGTAATGCGCCATTTGATGTGAGCGGTTTCCCAAATCATTGCCGGCTTAAAACCGTTGTCATCCCTGGTAGTGCGGAACTGCAGGGGCACACGGTAAATATTTTAAAGGTTTCCCCAATCATTGAACCTGCCGGAAAATATGAATAAACTCTGGCGAGCAAGCCCCCCCCCCCACACCCTATAAGATCCTATAGATGCAACACATCAAATTGCAGTGTACGTACCCACTTCTTCGACACAGGCAAGGAAGCACAATCGGAAAGTATCCGTTCTGGCCACACCACTACTCACTTTGCAAAACTCGAAAAAGCAAAAAAGAGCGATAGATGGACGTGTGTGGGGAGGGGTGGAGGAGAGGTGGGGGAGGGGGTTGCTCCTGCATGACCAGGTGTTGATTTTTCCTTTTCTTTAAAAAAAATAACTTTTTTTTTCATAATTTAGAAAGGCAAGTTTTTCTTGAGGAGCAGGTGATGACATTCTAGCATGAGCCTAAATTCTTTTTCAATTCCGTACCCAGTTTAGTCTTCGGTAGATCTCCCCACTAACCCCCCATCTTGGCCCTCCCTCCACCCCCCCCCCCCCCCGCCAAGAAAAAGCTCGACTCCTGCTCAGTGGGCAATACAATGTCATGTCGTGTAAGGTAAAGTATATTTTGATTCACAAAAACAAGAATTTTCTCTACTCTCCAACACACAACTTCAAACTCACAGGCACGTGATTTTTTTTCGTTTTAAACTTGATATACTTACAGCCTTTATATCCCGACGACCCATCTTCCCTACATTATTATCACCCTCGTACGACTTTTGAGTTGGAAAACTGTTTGGTTAGTTCAGGCACAAACAATGCCCGTCCGCTCCTAACTAATCAAGCTTTTAATTATGTAACGACAATGCCATTAGGCCGTAATTGTGCTGCTAAATCAGTGCAGCAGGAAAAAAGTAATGGGGCCACCCCCTCCTCCGGAAAACCAACAAAATTTCATTAAACAAAATTGCAAAATTGATGTTTCTTTTTGAATTGATAAATTGTTTATTTGCGTTTTTTTTAGTTGCTTGAACGTGTCATGATGCTACAAATTTTCTGCCCGAATATGAATATGTACTCTACAGAAGCCGGATTGGGTAGTGATGTACCATAATCTTGTGGCACACTCCTCCGTTCCGACGACGAAGAGAGCCTCCGGGGCCACGGTAGTTAGTGACGGAAGCAATGTGTGCTGGGCCAGCCGTTGCAGTCAGTCGCTAACTACAGTGGCCCTGGAGGCTCTCTTCGTCGTCGGAACGGAACGGAGTAGTGTGCCACAAGCTTTAGATGCTTCAGTTGTTCGGAACGCTCTAGGGAAGCTTTCCCCCACACCCCGAGCTGGCTTTATTAGTCCCCCTCCACAATTTTTCTTGTCTGTGACCAGTGGCCTAACTAGTGGGGGAGGGTCGCCCCCTCTGTGAGGTTTTGAAAGCTTATTCGGCAAATTGGCCAAGTGACTTTTTCCATAGCTGAAAAATTATTTACCGTCAGATGGCTGCATTTTGAGGTCAAAGACGCAACTTTCATCTTACCTAATTCATACTTCTACTGTTTCTCCTTTAAATCACTAAAGTAACCAGGTAACAAATGGAGAAATACGAAAATCAGTAAAGATAAACAGTAAGAATTACTAACTCTTTAACTCCATATTTTGCTTAAAATTCCCAACATTTCTAACAAAGCATCAGTGTTTAAAAAAAAAGTATCTTGTATGAAAAACTGAAAGATTAACATAACAAAATTTTTTTATGCGTATAATGCAGTCAGCAAAACTGGATTTATAAAAATGTTTCCAATGGCACTTTACAAGGCCAGAAAATGCCGGAAAATAGCAACAATGCATCAGCTTCCGGGGCTCTTATTCGGACCTCCCTCCACACCATTCGGCTAAATGCCTAGTGTTGCCCCCTCAGTAGAAAACCCTAGTTACTCCACTGTCTGTGACTGTCCAACTGGACAGAGTAACGGAGGCTCTTTCTCACTACCGAACACTTTTTACGCTGACAAGTTTCGAAGATTCATATTTTTTATTTAAACAATTTTTAACACTAATAACAAGTGACGCAGCATTTGAAAAATGTATTCAAATTTAATCCATATGTAAAGATTTTTGAATCAGGCGCCTCATTAACGTTCACCCCCCCCCCCACCCCGGCCATCGCCGCACCCGGACCACTGCACTGTGACTGATTTTGGCGTTTTTGCCTAAGCTGTCGACGCGCTTTAAGCCTCATTTCCCCCCCCCCCCCATCGCCGCACCACTTACCTGATGACTCCCTCCCTGTATTAACCCCTTTTAAAGTAAGTTACTGAAAACATTTCTAGGAATTTCTGCTTCAAAGTTTTCATATTGCATAGTTTTCTAATCATATTTTTCGCTGCCCCTTTCTCCTGCGCCCCTCCCTCCTCCCTTCTGCTTCGGAGCAGAAGTACCGTGAAAAATGAACTCTTGCACTGTGTCATGCAAATGAGACGAATAGCAATTTTCTAACAATTAACGTATAGGATAAAAGGAAAAAAAACACGAAAAGTTAAAAGAATTTTTTTTATTTAAAGCCATATGATTTGTTAAATAAAATATCATTCATTTTTTTTCCCGAAAAGGGGACCTAATGAGGCTTAGTATTTGAAGTAGCACACACCTTACAAATCAGCTGGCGTAGAATTCGACCGTAGATAATAAACGGTTTCTCAGTAAAAATGCTGCAGCATACAATTCACACTTAAGGGTTTCACACCATTATCATTCGACTACATTGCTACACACTTTTACAACGAAATTGTAGCTTTTTTAATTTTCACTTAAGTGTCTCATTAAAATAACGTTTTCTATGCATTGTTGTATTTCTTACTTAAAAAAAAAGTGCTACCAATAAAAATATCTCGCATTTAAAATTAGTCTATTTCTTTTAATTATGTATGGAATGCAGCACCACTAAGGTTGTATTTCTATGTTTTCACACCGTTTTGTGAAGGAATACACATAGTCTCGTATTCACGTTAAATAAGAAAACTGCGTACTACAAACTTGATTTAAGGAACGATTGGTAGAAAAAATTCATTTACGTTGCAACAAGCTTCATTCACCAGAAAGTGCAGTACCGCATACTATGTATTTAATAGGCTTCTTGTCTTGGCTTCATGCCCCCAAACGCCACTAAACATGATCTCCAGTTAAAAGGCTTTACTACGGTTTCCACATTTAAACAGTTTCTCACTGTTTTGTCGTATAATGTAGAAAATGCAGCTGAAAATCTCACAAATCATAATACGACGTGTCGCACTTAAGATATAATCATCCTCCTGGCTTTCGACTCAAAATGTGCAACAAATAATCGCAGATATGCCTTACCACACATTTTGCTGTTTCGGGCTTATCTCCAGTATGAACACGGAGCACCAACAAAATACTTGCACTAAGTGAGCAAACATTTTCCGTCATATTATCAAACTATTTTCTTGTTGTTTATAAAGTTGAATTTCTTCATCTGTCCCATTCTGGCAATTAACTAGGAAGATTTCACTTTTTTAGTTGAAGCACAAGTGGCACATTACATAACAGATGTCATGGCGTTTTTCGTAACCAAACTGCTTCGTGTTTGGTTAAAAATAATATCGAAAAGAGTTAGAATATAACCTAATAAATTTTATTCGTCTGAGAACTCCAAAGAATACTTTAAATAAGAATTTATGAATAACATTGAGAGCCTACAAACAAACTGTAAATAATACTGAAGTTTTAAAACGCACAAATTACTAACGCCATCTAGTTTTGAAGATTGAAAGTTTTTTGTGGGTTGTTTCAAGGGTGGTCGAGGCGAGTCTCTGTCCTCGGTCAAACGCTAGGACACCAACCTAATGCAAGTGTGTTACTCATCGTTCCTACGGAACTTTTCAAGGACTCATGGCATTAGTGATTTTAGAGATCCAGCTTATTTCATCTCTTGTAATGCCACTTGGGCCCGACTTCATCCACAGGAGCCTGTGCCATAGGGGTAGGACTTGTTACGTGTTTATGCATTTTAACAGCGCTGAGATTAGATGTAGAACTACTTAGCTGTGGAATAACGTTGATGTTTAACTCTGTTGGCAACTGTGTGATGCTGTTGGGTGACGTTATTGATATGCAGTCAGTAGTCGGCTCAACCCTTATTTGGTCATTAATAGATGTAGTACTTTGATTGGCTGAATCAATTTGTCTTTGACTTCGATTGGAGGCTCGATAAAATTTACTCCTGACCTTCGGTTGTTCGCTCTAGTTTGTTTAATTGTTTGTTTTGTTGTTTGTTTAGTCAGGCAAATTAATGTCTCGAATGTATTTCCGAGTGTCTTCTAAACGTGACACAATTTTCAGTTTGCACCTCGAGTAACTAAGCTCTTTTGAAACTTTAGCAGGAGACCATTTTCGTCCAATAGTATGAGAATAGTTTCTAGCCCACACTAATGACTTTAACTTTACAGGAAGGTTTATGCTGCGAGTACTTAATTCGATCATACTGCTTTTTATGAACAATTTCTGTGGGATTTGGAAGGAGAAAGTCTAACTTACTTTTCATCTCCATTCCTAATAATAATTTACTGGGTGTTTGCTGCATAGTAGCATTTGGGGTAATTCTGGTAGATATTATGTATTTATTAATAGCTTCTTAATAGTGCACCCTCTGCCCTTTCTGCCTTATAAGGTCTTTTAAAATTCTTAACAAAAATTTCTGTCTGCCCATTAGAAAATGGGGCATACGCAGGACCAGTAATGACTGTGTCTAATGCCATATTGTGCCCATAGCTCTTAAATTCGTGGCTCATCCACTGTGGTCCATTGTCTGTCACGAACATCGAAATTAAACTGAAATCAGTCATGTATTCGTCAAAAACTTCCTTTACTTTATTTGAATTAGTTCTCTTCATTAATCTGGCAACAGGATATTTTGAGTATGCGTCAACCATAGCAAGAAACATGTACCCATCTTTGGGACTAGCGAAATCTGCATGGACCCTTTCATTTGCTATTATTGGGTACTCACAGTTATGCTTGGGACAGACGGTTGAGCATCCTTATTCTGATGACAAGCATCACAGGTTTTAACCTTCTTTTCTGGTTGCTCGTCGATCTTAGGCTACCAGCATTTTGATCTGGTTAAACCTATTTATAAAGTACTTGCTTCCAGAATTGTAAAGGCACGTTGTCATGGCACCCCCAAAATAATGTATTGAGCTTCTGAGAAATTTCACTCTTGCGAATAAAATAGGGCTGTAACTCGGGGTCGCTAACCTTTTCAGGCCACCACGCTTTGTATATCTTAGGACCTTAGAGAGTACAGCATCTTTCTTAATAGCTGATCCTATGGTTTCACTTTGAACAGAAAGTGTGTCTGTTGCCTGTGCTACCAAAACACAATACTCTTCAGCTTTGTCTTAGTAATTTTCTTTGTTGGGTAAGGGTAAACGCGATAATGTGTCGGCCGTCAAATTGGTCTTCACTACTATATGTTGAAATGTGCAATGATACCCATACATAAGCCCCCAACATTGTACTCTGGCGGCAGCCATCTGGGGCATGCCACTTTTTTCGCCAAAAATCTAAAGCAGTGCTTTTTGATCGGATTGCAGTATGAAGTGCTGAGCATATCAATACTCATGGAAGAAAAATGTGAATAGCCCTGTTCTGCAGGTGTAAGTTTATGAGAAGCAAAAGCTATTGGCCTATCACCACTGTTCAGCATCTCATGCATCAGGCAACTTACGATTCTATATGGGGAAGCGTCACAAATAAGCTTCAACTTAAGTTTGGAGTTATAGTGCACCAAGATTTTAGACTGCACAGATAACTTTTTGACAGTCTTCACAGATTTAGTATACTCAGGGTTCAATCCCATTTAACCTTAGGGCTCAAAAGCTTTGTTATGGGGGGTCAACACACAAGCAAGGTTAAGCACATATTTGGATTACTGATTGATAAACCCTAAGAAACTCTGTAGTTCTGCGATATTTGTAGGATTTGCGGCATTGACAATGACATCCACAACCTCAGGTAGGGCCTGCATACCTTATTTGTCGATAATGTGACCCAAATACTTAAGGCTAGGCTGTGCCAGTTTGCATTTTTCGATCCAAAGATGAACCCTGAGATTTGTAGCGCTGTTAATAATTCATTTAACGTATGATCATGTTCAATGCCTTTCCCTCTCGCCAAATTGTTGTCATAGAACTGCTGACGCTAAGTTAATGCTAAATGTTAGCCCTGACATTAAAAGCTGAAATATTCCGGGACTGCTAGCCATTTGAAAAGGTCTAATGGTGTGCTTATGATCAGAATTTCTTATGCGCTAGTATCGAGCTTAATTTTTAAAAAAGCGTCCTTGAGATCGATAAATGTGTCACAGCCCGCTAAGTCACTAAAAAGTTCAGCAACCGCAGGGATAGGTAGTGATCCATCTCAAGCTAAGGATTTACAGTTTTACTGTAATCACCTATCACTCTCACCTGTCCATTTGGTTTATGAACTATAACCATGGGCATGGCCCACTCAAATTCCAAAATATTTAATGATACTAAACATCTAATTTCCTCATTAATTTTCTCCTTTAACGCGAGTGACACTCCTGTATACACGGCCAGCATCAGCTTTAGGCTAAATCGTAGCGTTGTATTCCTTGAACTTTCCCAGCCCAGGTTGGGAAAGTTCAGGGAACCTCGAGTCAGTTTCTTTGGTATTAACTAAGGCTGTACCGATACCGAGCTGCCGAGCCGATTCTTGCCGAGCAGAACATGATCGGCAATTTCGGTACACCTAGCAATTACGTCTATTTAACCAAGCCGAGCAGCACGACTCGCTTCTTGTCTTGGTGCGCGATCTTGTGACCACTGGACCTTGAATGCGATTTTTATTTTGGCAGATTCCACAAAGATTTTGATCTATGCATGGTCCTGATGCACGAAGGTTGAAGGACTACCACAGAATTCAATATTAACTAAATTTGCAGGTAATTCGTGCAGATGAACTACTTTTTTTATTGCTTTTTCAGACATTCGCTTTCATATTACGCTTGGTAACCACAGCAGTGCGTTATAGCGGAAGGCTCTTTTTTTAGGCATAACGTGCACGTGGTTGCTGGTTTAGTACCACTCGAAGTATTGCTACACCATTACGCTCATCTCTGAAAACTTAAAAAAGTTAAGAAACTTACCTTCATCAAGAAAAACCTCCGAGTTTTAGAATCAACAGCACTAATTTAATTGTTTTGAATAGTCAATTGTTAAAACTTTATTAGATTAAAAGTAAATTACCTCACAATAAAATTACGTATTTTGTTATAATGGTTGTTAATGCACCCTTAATTGGCCATACCAGATATATCGATACGTAATCAATTACAGTGTGCGAAACTAATAATAGCCGCTACGCCAGGATGTTTTAGTGAAAAAAATTGTGCTATCTAGAAGCCTGCTTGGCATTTAACGAGTGATGATTACAGAGATGCTGCCGGTGTGAAAAATGTGTAAATTTGCCAATAGTAAAATAGAGGATCAACTGTAAAAATAAGGCAAAACGCACTATCAACGTAAAAAAAACATTCAAATTATCCGTCTTCATTTTCGGCCCGGAATTACGTAGGCATGTCTGTTGTAAGAAAACGAAAAAAAAATTGATTGGTTTATTACCGTAATTGCTTTGAATTCACTTTCGCTGTCTTGAGTGAAATTACAGAGAAACTACAATGGTTACTGGAAGAAAAAAAAATGTTTTAAAGAATTGGGAAACTGGTGTGTACAAGAAAACGAAAAAAATAGTGATTCAAAAATGAAAGAAGGTATGTGAAAAAAATGAAAAGCAGGTTTGTGAAAATTGTGAAAAAAATGAAAAGTTGGAATGTGAAAATAGCTTGGCTCGGCTCTCGGTGCTCGGCTCGGTATCGGATCAGCAGGAAAAAATGTCCTCGGTACAGCCTTAGCATTAACTGTACTTTTAACAATTT
Source organism: Lithobius niger (assembly GCA_023313725.1). NCBI lineage: Eukaryota > Metazoa > Arthropoda > Chilopoda > Lithobiomorpha > Lithobiidae > Lithobius > Lithobius niger. Next base: position 22,063 of record JAHWFP010065252.1, read on the forward strand.
AAATTTTGTTGCAAATCTCGATTTTATTGTTTTGCAAATGCCAAAGTTGATACAGATTTATTTTAAACTTAGAAATCCAGTCCTTTCCCAAAAATGGAGGAATTCACTACTACTTGTCACAAGCATATATGCTTAATCAGTTTGGTTTCCAATTTTAACTTTTAACCTTTAACCTTTTTGCTTGCACCATTAAACTGTTGCACCGCTATTGTGCATGGTGTTAATGTACAATTTTGAAAATGGCATTCATTCCATGATAATGGAATTGTTGTAGCTTCACAACTACTGTCGACTTCTAATGATAGCTGTACATAATTTAAAACACACTCTAAAAGCCATTTGTCTGCTTTATTATATTTCGTCTTGGTTGTCAATTTCATTCTGAGAGTGTTGTTTGAAAAATATAATTGCTAGATGATTCACGCTCAGATTTGGTTTTAGTGTCAGAATGTGAAAATTCTGACTCACTCACTTCCTCATGCTCGAGTTTGTTAACTTTCGTACATCCTTATTTATGCTTAGGTTGCTTGTGGATTTGCTTGATAAAGGGTTTCGCAGGCACTGATGCCCATTTTTGTTCGTCGCTTGATTTTTGCATACCCAGCTTTCAAATGTAGCAACGCTCACAAGTACAATATAGTCTCTAAATTTACACCTTGAGCGGATGTGACCCGAATTTCCACAACAAAAAATATGGATATTGGAACTAGGTTTAGATTTGAAACTAGAGCTATTAATTTTGTTTCTTAACATAATTTGTTGAAACAACAGCGCTTTGACGTATTTCTAGCTGTTCAGTTTCCGCGGATTCAAGAGACAACGCGAGTTCAGTACGTTATTTAAGAGCAAGTGTTTTCTTGAGTAGCTCGGGCTGTATGATCTCACTTCAGACCCTGCCCATCAGGCAAACTGAATTATTTCCTTTTTGACCTCTGTGTCTGAATCAAAGTCACAAAATTTTGTAACATTTTAAACACGGAAATGAATTCGCTAATTGTTTTACCTGGTTATTAACGAGAGCGAAAGAATTTAACGTGCACTGCAACCACGCTTGGACGTGGTTCCATATTATCTAAAACTGATTTAGTTAACACATCATATTATGTGGTTGCACTGGGATTGGCTAGTGACAAGATATTCAAGATACTATCAAACATCTTGCGACTTACACTGGCCATAAGTACATTTATGCGGTATCGGGTTCGGCATCGGGAACTTTTTAACTTTAAAGAGTGCACGGGTAGCTTTACGGGTGCACGGGTAGCTAGTGCACTGGGGCATCAGATTGGATAGGCATCCTGGTTCCAGCTGTACATCTTTGGCTTCGTACAGACCCAGGTTTGATCCTGGCAATGGGAAGTGTATATGTAAGGGGTTTTCTCCAGTTGTTTCCCGCACGTTGCACAAGGGTTTCCTCTGGGTACTTTGGTTTCCTCCCTCACGCGGCAAAAAAACAACCTTTCTGATGATGGTATCTTCCACTTAACTTCTGCCGCTTGGGAATTTGGGTGGGTGGATGACTCATGCATTGTATCCGTATTATTATTATTATTAAAAAAAATTATTAAGCCTTTGTGTGTGCTTATCCTATGTGTCCAGTTCCGCGTCGAAGCGTTCAAACATCCCACTTGGCTTTGGATCAGCCATTACCACAGGTGGATCAGGCATGAATCAACCGAATTCAGAAGAGAAAAAAATTGAATTTAAATCAAGATGGATAAACCCATCAACACAGTTACGTTCCGTCTTAGCAACAATGCAAAAAAAATTAAATTGTCTCCAAAGGTTAACCTAATAACCAATGCAGTTTAAGTCCTTCCTTAACTTGTCTAATTAAATTAATTACTTAATTCGGTTTTGTCCCCCCCCCCCCGAGTTCTAGTTTACTAGCGCATTAATTTAACAAGTTGCTTAAAAAATTATTTTAATTTACTAGCCTACATAAAAATCTGTATCACGTTCAGCAAACATAACAAGTTTACTAGCATACTAACAAATTTAATTATTAGCGTGTTCAACAACTAACAAGTTTACTAATAGACTAACCTAGTGATTTTCAACACACATTTAAATAAATTTAAATACTAACCAAGTTTTACTGGCACACTACTAACTCGAGCAGTTTTCAAACAACACAGTTCAAGGATGAATTTCTACATAAAAAAATAAATGCACTAAAATAAGGTTGTCAGTTCAACAACCGGACACCCACACATAATCATGCATACGGCGTATTCTCACGATAGAGGACTAATTTAATTTCGTTTTTATTTATTAAATTTACCAATTTTCCAAGGTGGCGGGTCTGGTAATGCAAGCAGTAGTGTGCTGATCCCGTTTTTTTAATCTTTTAAAAATATTTTTTATCTTTTAATGGGGTTTTATTGTGACTAAGTCCAGCAATATACTGATCGAATATTTAATATCGTTCTAACATGTCCTTGTGGGAATGACCTGTCAGGAGGTTTCCTTATTTTTACCGTTTCATCCACCTAAAAATTAATTAATTTTACTACTTCCCAATTGTAGTATGACGCGTGCTCTAACGCCTAAGCATCGCCTTAGACATAATTCTGGTGAAATTATTCATCTAATGCAAGATACACATGTTTAACAAGATAGCAATTACATGAAAAAATTACTAACTCTAATAAATTCCGGCCTAAACTATAACTAGCCAGAATTACTCCAAACACTACAGCACACAAACATTTCAAAGATTTAGAAAAGAATTAAATCCATCCCCACCACCAATTATTCTACTTGCCAAATAGAAAAATTGCTTACTGCAGACCAAAGCAGCAGATGCAGCTAGGTAAGGGAGTTTTAAATCTTTTTAAATTTATTCTAATTTGGTGCATCCCACCTCCTCCCCATTGTGAAATCTTGCTGATGATTAGGCCAGGCGGCCGAGTGGCCTAATCTATTTCACTAGTAAATATCATCATTAAGTAATGGAGGGCAAATGACATAGTTTATTACAAGACAATCAGTTTTATACAACTACCTGAACAGCTGATCACGGACATCTGATCAGCTAAGCCATTCCAGCAAAGGGGTGTTTACAATCAATGCATCTAAGATGATGGCACAAGCAGGCATTAATAATGATGTATGGTGGCATTGTGGTACACATACCACAGAGACACTCCTGGGTGAATGTGGGACATCTTTGATAATTGATGCAAGCACACACCACAGTGGGAAGAGACACATGGGGAAGAAAACACTTAACCATACCGAGTGTGGTATAGACTTTCCATGTTGTGCGATAGGCTACCCATCTGCACCCACATGGGAGAAAGGCAGTACAATTGTGAATGATGTGGAACTGTTAGTATTTACTGCTATTTTCTGCTACTATTTAGGATATACTTTAATTTACTAATTTACCAAAACACATTCAAGATGAATGAAGGTCACATGTCAACTTGATTACCTTTAAGATTCCAAAAGGTAAATGACATCAATTATCGGTCTTGATATTTTGACATAGTCATGTTTTCAAAACATGACCGAGTGTGGTTTATATGACTTTGTGGGCAGATCGAATTTAGAGGTCCACACCTCACCAGAAGAGGAAGAAGCTCATCCAGGTGCAACAAACCTATACAGTTCAAGGAATCTCGGGCATTAGCAACTATTGCACTGTAAATTAATGCCGATTTAAAGATTTTGATCAGAGCATGCATAACCACCAAAGATGCATGAGAAACATTAAGTTCAGTGTTTCAACCTAAATTCTGTGCATGCATTTTGGACTCCTTAGGAAGGAGTTTGTGCTGATAAAAAATGCAAACAGGTGAGTCCATGCCAAAATATTTAGCAAGGATCCAAAACGCAGTCACCAATTTGGAGGATGCCGGCAAGGCTATTGCCAAAGAAGAGCATGCTTACCAAATGATTTGTGGTTTATCCAGCGAATGGGACTAGTTGTTGAGCGTCTGTACATCTTAGAAGATGACGAGTTTGAATTCAAAATAATTAAAGAACAATTTTTGACCAAATTTGAGCAACGTAACCCAACTATCCAAAATTGACTAGATGTTGGTGATGAGGTACACGCCATGCCCATGGGGCACAACCAACAACCCAGAAATGAGAATAAAGTGCATAGGGATGGTCAACACAAAAGACAACAAGGAATATCCAAGATTCCATTTCGTCAGAAATCAACTAGGAAGAAGAATAACCTATGTTTTTCCTGTGGTAAGGATGGACATTTCGCCCTTCATTGTTCAGATTTTATCAACCATCTGGGATGGGAAGGAAGACGTAGAAGAGAAGATGATGGTCATGCTTACTTCGAAGAAGTCAACATTGCAGCAAAAACGGAAGCGTGCTGGGTGCTTGAGGCTGCAGCGACTCATCATTTCTGCAACAACACAGATTGGTTTACGACTTTTCGTCAAATGAATAGTAATCCAGCAGTGCTACCTGAAGGCACATCCAAGATTTGTAGTATTGGCGATATAAGCTTCAACGTGTCTACGGGAAAAGGAATGCAACCCATTACTTTGAAGCACGCGATGTATGCATCCAACATGAGGAGAAATTTGATCTCAGTATCGAAGATTATTGAGTGAGGAAGCAAGGTTGCAATCGATAACCGAGGCCTCATCGTTCACAATCCTAGAGGGACCATTATAATGAAGGCACCATTAGAAGAAAGATTCTTCGTAATAATAGGATGTCTAGTTCACAGGACATCTTAGAACCCATCCAAGACCAAAGGATGAAAAATTACTAGCCTCCACAAAGAACTATGTACATGGTAGGGGTGGACAAAGAAGAGCCTCAAAGCCCTACAGAATTGCAGCAAGGTCCTCCAAGGGGTAAACACAAGGAGATGAACCCTTGGACGGTCACACAATTATTTTACAATCGTCTAAGCCACATAAGTGTGACACAGATGAAGAAAATGATCAAAGATGGGAAATTTACACGTGTGAAGACATCGTCAGCTGACAATCAGATATGTGATGCACATCGACTTTGGAAGTATACACAAGCATGCCATGTGACCATGGAAAGAAGTTCCAAAGCACCTTTGGCCTTAATGCATTCATATGTCTCGGGTCCAGCACCAGTCACTTCTTGAGTTGGAGCCCGTTATTTATTTCGTTCATCGATGATTACTCAAGAAGGTGCGCAGTTTTCACCATGAAGATGAAGAAAGAAGCGCATGCCAAGTTTTATGAGTTTCTTGCAGCAGCCGAACGAGAAACTGGAAGAAATTACGTCGTTTGTGAACCGAAAAATGATCTTGAGTATTGTGCGGGACATTTCACCCCAAAGTTGACCCTTCTGGGAATACAAGCAGAATGTACGAACGTTTGCATCCTGCAAATGAGCGGTGTTACGGAGTGCTTTTACTGCACATTTTTAGATGTAGTAAGAACAATGCTGATATCAGCAAATCTCTCAGTAGAATGATGGGCCGAGATGGTCCTCACAGTATCATATATCAAGAATGGAGTGGCACATTCAGGACTGAATGGTGATATACCTAATGCATTTTATTTTAAGAAGCTATCGAGTTTTGGACATTTGAGGATAATTGGATCGTTGTGTATTATGCATGATGACCAAAGGTCACGCAGTAAACTTCAACCTTGATCAAGATTGGGAGTCAAAAAGCATCAGGTTTGATGAGAGACAGAATAGCAGTGATGTCTTGAATGCACAAAAGACTTATCATGAGGACATTCAGTCAGAAGTCTCGTCAGGTATGCCAAGTCAAGCATACAACTTGCGTTCAAGACCTGAAGTGAATCCACAACAGAGAGCCACTACTCAGCAGCGAGATCATATGGTGGTCCAAACTGATGAAGACCCAGTCGACCCAGTTGAAAGTGATCAGCTGGAACAGAATCGTCAATGAAACAGAAGAGTGACAAGTGATAAAGAGAAGCCAACTACCTGGGAGAAAGAGACAATGATAATAATAATATAATATATTGTATAAAGACGATGCTCGGGGCATCCACCCACCCAAATTCCCCAGCGGCAGATGTTAAGTGGAAGAAGTACCACCATTATTACAGTTGTTTTTTGCCGCAGGAGGAAGGAAACCGCAGTACCCGGAGGAAACCCTCGTGCAACGGGCGGGAAACAACCGGAGAAAAACCCGTACATCTACACTTCCCATCGCCAGGATCGAACCCGGGTCTGTACGAAGCCAGAGATGTACACTGGGACCAGGACGCCTATCGAATCTGATGCCCCAGTGCTCGCAGCTACCCGTGCACCCATAAGTAGAGAAACCAACTACCAATCAAGTGATTCCAGTAGTAAATATTGCCCATTCCCAAGGACCTGAACCAGGATGGGAAAGAGAAGTGGTGATCTGGCAATTTGGCAAAGACAAAGGAAAATCTGATACCTACTATCCTTGTTACGAGGGAGGCCCTCGCCAGAGACCCTTAACAGATGTAGGACTGTAGTGTGTTAAGCTACAGCTACCATTTGATGTCACCACATTCAATATTAGCACCAAAAATCGAGAACACCGGCTAAAGGAGAGACGATCCTTCCAAACACTCCACTGCAAGCTGAAGCAGCTAAAGATCAAGTTGAGAGGGATGGCCCTGAATATAGAAATAAAGCAGAGATGACTCCAACGTCCGTTACTACGCCAGAAGTGAACGACTGCAATTGGTTTGAAGAAGAGTCTAATGCCGAGGGACCTGCATCAGCTGGATTTGTTGGAAATGCAGAAGCCTATTGTGCTGAAGTGAAGATTCTAGCCAGCTATGAGTACGCCATCTAGTCGCCTGAAGCAAAAGAATGGAAGCAGGCAATGAACGGGGTGATGATACCCTGAAGAACAGGAGAGTATGTACCTCAGTCTGTAAACCAGATAACAAGAAGACTGTAGGGAAAAGATGGGTTAAAGCAGTGAAGCATGACTCGACAGGGAAGACTTCCAAGTTCCGAGCAAGCCTCACTGCTCAAGGCAACACTTAGTAAAAAGGCTCCGACTACTTTGAAACGTTCTCACTAGTAATTTCATTTACATTGGTGAGATATTTTCCATGTTGTTGATTGTATGTTGCGAATGGGTTAGCTGCCATTTCGACGTCAAGTGTGCATATTTGTATGGTACTTTAGAAGTGGAAATTTACCTGCTACAAGTTCCTGGGTGCCAACTAGGAGGAAACATAGGCTGGAGATTGCACAAAGCTCTTTATGGTTTATGCCAGTTCGTAAGAAAGTGGTTTGAAGAGCTGTACACCACGTTTGCGAGTCTGGGATATGACAAGCTGTATGCAACCAATTGCATTTACACGAACAAGCGTCGTATGGTAGTGCTTGTGTATGTTGATGATTGGGCATCATTGTGAAAGATAACCAGACTTTAGCAGAGATCATCGACATTCTCGCTGGGAAATATGAAGTTCAAAACTTGGAAACACTAGGAAGGTTCTTAGGTGTAGAATTAGAAAAGGAGAATACAATTTGAACATTCCACCAGAGGAGCTACATAGAGGATCTGACAAATTCTTTCCATTGGACAATTTAGCATCAGTGACAGTGCACCTCGATATACGAGTTGTTTTGACTGCACGAAATAATCGTGAGGGAGAACAGACTGACTATACCAAGTATCGATCACTCATCAGAGCCCTCATGTGTGTAGCATCCCGGATGCAACCGGATATTTTGTTTGCCGTCATTGCTCTGTCACAATTCAACAGCAATCCACTGGATTGGATCACTGGAGTACAACGTTTTCTGAAGTCTTCAGACAGGTCCAAAGTATTATAACAGGAATTGTGAAGTATGCAAACAGGACGATGTGGGCCCACATCTAAAGCCCCCCTTTTGGATTCTTCATGGGCATCCAACATCGACGACAGAAGATCATGTAGTGGATATGTAGGTTCTGTCTGGAATGCCATTCACATGGAGAGCGCAAAAACAGGGGATGCATTGTGCTATCCACCATGGAGGCAAAATTCGTAGGCCTATCCTCAACCATTGTAGAAGTAATGTGGTTGACGGCCATCTGTAAAGAAATGACATGAATGACATTACAAGAACGGTGGTAGTGTTGTGGAACAATGAAGCCACATTTGCCTTTGCAAAAGACCACCAGAAGCACATGAAAATGAAGCATATAGATCTCAGATAGTGTGGAACTGTTTGTTGGAAGTGCAAACCAATAACGTTTTCACTGTATGATAACGAGGAATTGCCTCCACTTGAGCTCTAACGTTTGCTCTTTATAGGTGATATCATAATTTGCAAAAGCTTAAATTGGGTTTTGAGTTGGTTCTATCTTTAAACTTTACAGTATTTTAACAGATATTCATTTGAAGGTTTTTAATTTATTGTTATTTGTATTTTAAGTTATTGTACATGTATTAGTACCACTTTTATTTATTAACTTTATAAACGGCCGCACCACTACTAGTAATTCAGTAGCCCTAAAAAAATTTGCAGACGATGTCAAAACTGCAAATGTGGTCATCAATGTCTCGTACTCAACTGAGCTGAGAAATGCTGGATGTGAGCTGTTCTGTTGGGCAGTCTCCTGGCAGTTATAATTTCCCCCTCCAAATTCTGTGTATTCCACATTGGTTGCTCAAATCCCTGTCATGACTACGTCCTATTGGTTGGCCAGACTTTACCAAAGACCACCATCAATAAGGACTTAGGAAGCTGGCTAACATCTGACCTGAAATCAGGAACACATTGTAAACATGTGATAAAACAAGCCCATCAGAGGGCTGCTATCGTAAAAAAGTCTTTACTTCAGGTGACACAAAGACCCTTGTTTTGGCCTTCAAGGCTTATGTTAGGCCATTGTTGGAGTACACAAGCCCTGTCTGGTCCCCCACCTATTAGATAACATTAAGTATCTGGAATCAGTACAGCATTTTTTTCACAAAAAGTCTTAATGGTCTCCGAAATAAAAATTACATGGAGCAACTTCGTCTCTTAAATCTCGAGTCCCGTGAATTACGATGGTTACATGCCGACCTTTCCCTGACATTCATTTTATTAAGCAATGGAGTAAAAAGCACGGTGACGGATTATATGAAGGCAAACCAAGCACTGCTACGTAAAAATACAATCAACGTTTCGAAAATTTTCAATTTCCGTCATCAGGTTAGCAATAAAATAAAAAGCATGGCAAAAGCCACTAAGTCATCCTACGTTAAAAGCATAAAACAATTATTTAAACGGATAA
>JAHWFP010065252.1:31661-46398 GCA_023313725.1 Lithobius niger
ATGCTTTTAACATAGGATGACTTAGTGGCTTTTGCCATGCTTTAATTTTATTGCTAACCTGATGACAAAAATTGAAAATTTTTGAAACGTTGTTTGTATTTTTATGTAGCACTGCTTGGTTTGCCTTCATATAATTCTCTTTATTGCGGGGTCTTGTGGATTTCGACTATTCCTTTTTCTTGAGGTACGATCAGGGAAAAAACTCGCGGCCACTCTAAAAAACTTGCAAAAAATGGCACAAATAAAAACAGTCGCAAGTTTTTCTTTGCAAACCGGATGATAAATCCCTGGAACAGCCTCACGGATCAGGTTGTGTGTGCTCAAAACTTTGATATCTTTAAGTGTTCTCTGTCAAACTGTTACCTTTCAAAATTTTGGCAAAGGATTTAGTGGGGTTTTTTCCTTCCCCAACTCAACCTCTTATGCAATTGTCCTCCCCCAACCTTATACAGGTTCTTTTGGGACCAGTTGCAATCATGCCACAAACCTATTAATATTAATATTAGATGGTATATGTAAATTTCTGGTTGTGAGACTGGGCACTGTTTTTTTGTTTGTGTGCAGGCTCAGCAGATAATGTGTGTGAATTGGTGTTTTTGTGTCAGTGACGTGTGGTGCTTCGTCCGATGTGTGCGGGTCGCTGCATATTTTACCACCGGTCTGCAGAATTTCTTGGCCAAGATTGGTGGCTGAGAAAATATCAGTTCCAGTGAAGTATTTTTGAGATTGGGTCCTCCAAAATTTGAATTCGCCTCATTCTCCGTGTTTCACGCAAAGGACTAGAACCCTGGATTGTAAGTTTTCAAAACCCACGGACTAATTTTTAACTATGTGTGAATTTAATGTTGCAAACTCTTGGCTTGTCGTCGAGTGAGATGTTTAATTTGTAAAGTGGTAATTTTAACCAAGACTGACAGGTTAATACTTTTTCCATATCTATACTATTGTGTAAGAAGCAAACGTATTTATCCGCGAACTGTTTCAAATTTATATGGAGTCTATGCTCTTCCGTAAGAGATAACAAACTTCGAGGGATTTTGGTAATTGCGTTATTTCATGGTTGAAATATTTAATGACAAAGCTTCAAGATTAAAAATATTCTTTCAGTAATTATTTGACTCCTCCTATGAATGCCTTGCAAAAGTCGATATCGGATTAATTACATGCCTTCTCCCTTTGAAAAAAAGATTTACAGCCCAGGTCTTGGTTACTGCTATGTGAGTTATTGCTCTCACGAAGAAGAAGTTTCCAACTTTCAAGGATTTGCCAATTTAAAAATTTTGTGGACATTCATGAATTGGCGTAGAAATTTCATACCCAATAATTCGTCAGTAATCTTCGACCGTTGAGGCTCATAATTTAGAGGCTGCACATTTTTTTAAAGATTTAAAACTATTTTAATTTATTTTTGGTGTTTATTAACCAAGCAATCTAAGATTTCATAGATACTCAAGTCAAATTAAGAACGAAATATTTTTGAATTGAATCGTGAAATGTGTAAAGAATATTGACCATAAGAATTTATACCTATTATAATAAACCATTTGAATTGAAACATTTCATTTTCATGTATGATCCCTCAACACTTTTAAGCAACTCACTAAGATTCTTTAGTGTAAGTTTAACCACTTGTGGATTAGCAACCTTACAAATTGGGGGCCTTTTCTAAGTCCGGGGGTCTGTGAATTCTTTTTGATTTAATGAGAATTTGTATGAATCAATAGAATTTGGAGACCTTTTGGCTTGCGAGAATAATGAAAGTTTTTTCCACTTGAGTATCAGAAATATTTTTTTCTTGACTCTAGCATTTAAGAATTTGGGTTGCTTGGAAGTGGGACCTACAGAAAATGGTTTTAGATATTTGGTAGGCCTATTTGGTACAAAAGATTAAAAGAAAGAAATTTTAACTGAAATTTTAACTGTAAAATTTAAAGGGAAGGTACTCAGAATTTAAAGAATTTTGGTAAAGATAATGAAATTTAAATAATTGTGCGGTGAAAAAGCTAAGTCTTTTTACAGATCGTTTCGAAAACAAAGTCCCCAGCTAATTGCCGTTAGCTTGGTACTGTTAATACCCCTTTCCTAATTAAAAAAATTGTAAAGTTAGAATTATGATTGTTTTGATTTAAAGTAAGAGATTGCGCCAATTCAAAGTGAATTGATTGCTTGTCGAGTGTCTCATGTCGTTTATTTATATTTTTATGTGAATTTGTGAATAATGTTGTCACCAAACCGAGAGCCATCTTTGAGTCCGGCAGGGGATCATGATGCGGATACAATTTCTCGAGATTGTTACCTCCAATTAATGGATGCATATGCTTAGTCAAAGATAAGATGCAGTAAGGCAGCTGCTGTAGCATCAAAAATTCCAAAGGCATGGATACCATGTCCAGAGGGAAGCATTAGCGATTTAGTGGAGTAAAATTCGTGTTTGCCAGAACAATTTTCGTTAAAATTAGAGAATGTTATGCAAACACGTAACATACCAGAAAGGGCCTTCGCCAAAAACTGGGTTATCAATTATTTGTCTAGTCAAGTGTTAGATTGGTTTAAATTTGACTGCATTTTCGAAACTTGGTGGGACTTTTAAATTCAATAAGATGATCGCTTTATCTTGGTTTCGCAGCAAGAGGAACTGAGAGATGATATCTATTCAAGGTAATGGCTTTTAATGAGAGGCCAACGTATTTTATTAACGATACTACCTGAATAAATTCACAACTTTTAGAACGAATTGTTTTGGAAGAATTAATACGGATAGTTAGAAGGAACTTGGTCTCGAAATCATCAGCAGTACTTTGTAATAATAAGTACGAATCGGGTTTTCAAATGAGAAGTGACGTGGAGTGAACCTTTAGATTTATGGATTTGGCACAAGATAGATTAGAAAAATTCTTAAGGTTCAAATACCAAGAGAATTTGTTGGAGACTCGGTGAAGGGAAACAAGTTGGATAAATTATCAGCAATTTTTTTTTTTTAATTTTTAATTTATTAAGGATAACACGAAGCAGAAGATGCTTATTTGTGTTAGCAACAGATCACATTTTCAAGTAAAAATTCTATACATAAATGAAAAATAACATTAAAAAGCAGTAAGTACATTAAGAATAAGAATAACACCTTAACAAGATTATCATCACCTAAAAAGTAATGGTATCATCATAGTGCAGTGGTTTGTTAAAATACACATATGTAATAATGTATGTGTTATGAGTTTGAGGAGACATTTCCTGCTAGCAAGAAGTTTATTTTCAGTTTGTTTTTTAATTCATTAAATGTTTTGATATTTTTCAAGTTATCAGGGAGGTTGTTGAACATATGATTTACATAGAAGTTTTTTCGCATTTTTCCATAAAAGTTTCTCCAGAGTGGAGTAGATAAAGTTGTTCTTCTGACAATTGTACTACGTTTTAATTTATCATATTTCGTTCTTAGTGCAAAGTAATACTTTAGAAGTGTTACGTAGATTTTAAGATCCTCAACATTCATTAAGTTGTTTTCCTTCATAATTTCTTTTGTTTTTTTATTATTTTTAAGATCTGTAATAAACAATGTTTTAATGATTCTATTAAGAGTTTTTTGGAGCCTAAGCATCAACGTTTTTGTTGCGTTGCCATAAATTTTATTCCCATATCTAACATTGGATTGCACCAAAGCATCGTAAATTAACTGTTTGTTTTTATTATTCAACATGTACCTGATATGATAGATTTTGGGCATAATTTGTTTTAGTTTTTTGATAAGCATATTAATGTGTTCTTCAAATTTCCAGTTTTCATCGATGTATATCCCTAAGTATTTTGCAGATGTTGCTTTTTTTATGTCTGTGAATTCAATTTGAGTAAACGGATTTTTGTAAAGGTGTAGGGAAATATTTTCTTTGACTTGATTATGGCTGGATTTGATATCAATCTGTATGGTTTTTTCCTCGCTAATGAATACCTCATTAGTGTAACACCAAGTTTGGACCTTGTCAAATTCCTTTTGTAATTTCTGCATCATTTTGGAATAATTAAAATCACATGCTAATAAACAGATATCATCAGCAAATAATACTAAATTAATATCGTTTGCGAGGTCATTAATATAAAGTAAAAAAAAAATTGGTCCCAATACCGATCCTTGAGGGATACCAGACTCACATCTGCAAGTATCACTTTTTACTTTGCCAATTTTAGTAATTGAGGTTCTGTCAGTTAAATAGCTTTGCAAAATATTGAAAATTTTTCCACGAAAGCCATTATTTATGAGTTTATCAAACAGAATGCTGTGATCAACTGTGTCGAATGCCTTTTGCAAGTCAATCAGCACTAATCCAACATATTTTCCTTCATTTAATGCATTTGTAGTGAATTCATTGATATAACTTAGTGCGTCAACAGTACCTTTTTGTTTTTGAAAACCGTATTGTTTTTTTGAATAAATTTTATATTTCCCAATAAATTTTGTAATGCTGTTTGCAAAATACTTTTCGATAATTTTATTGATTGAAGGTAGTATCGCAATTGGCCTGTAATTATCGTATTTTTGTTTAGTACCTTTTTTGTAAATAGGCCTGATTATTTGTGTTTTTAGTTTATCTGGCCATGTTTCGGTATCAATAATACAGTTAATTAAATAACTAATACATTTGGCACTATTTTCAGCAGCATTCTTAAAGTTTTCCATCAGGAATCCATCTTCACCAATTGCGCCAGTAGCTTTTATTCCTTTGATAATCTTTAAAACTTCATTTTCTTCTGGATGCTGAACCATCATACTATTTGCAACACTGTCTAATTTATGGGACTGCCTATTATATTTTTTAATTCGATGATATTTTTCTTTTAGTTTATTTGCTTGTTGATTAAAAGTTTTATTAAATTCATTACAAACTTTGTTAATTTCATGATTTTTAAAGTTTCTGTGTAGTGTTTCGTCAACATTGCTGGCGCTTTTTCCTACAAGTTTATTTATTGTATTCCACATATTTTTAGAATTCTTCTCATTTGACTCAATAATTGTTTTATAATGGTTTTGGTTGTCCCTGCGTATGCAATGGTTTGCCTTTCTTTTAATTTCCTTGTATTTATTAATAAAGAAAACATTTACTTTTTTGCCAGACTTTAATTTTTTCCATAGGTTATTTTTTTCTTCGATTAAGTTTGTAGTTTCAACCGTTGCCCAGCTTTTATAATAGGCCTTCCTACATTGTCTGTGAGGCTTAGTTTTTACAATTATGCACTCATCATAAACACTTTTCAATTTAGTTTCAATTTCTGTATACAATTCATTTGCATCTTTATATTTATTCAAGTAATCCCAGTTTATTTGTTTGAGTTTCTTGACTATTTTTTGGTGTTTATAATGTAAGTCTTCGTTTTTATTTTCAATGGTTTTTATGCAGTTTTTTTTATTCCATACAAATAAAGCTGTACTATAGTGATCAGAAATCTTTGTTAGAATTGTCATTCCCTTGCTCTCATTTTTTTCAGTTTTGCACATTATATGATCAATACAGGACATAGTTTGATGACCGTTTTTAAATTCTTCTCTTGTAATGGTATTTATTTTATGTTCGAAGCCTAGCTGTGCCATTTTAGTTTCATAATATTCACTTCTATTTGTTTTTGTACTAGAACTTTTATGGTTTAGTATGTCTATATTCATGTCACCAGCTATGATTACGTTTTTACATTCTTTATATGTATTTATTATTTTACGTAATTCTTTAACAAATTTAATTTTGCTGGAGTTATTTAATTTTGGTTGTCGATAGAGCAAGATGACTAAAATTTCTGTTCCGTTCCAATTTATTTTCGCTGATATACAATCATCCGTATCGAGTTTATGACTTTCATGTTCGTAGTTATATTTTTTATTAATATATAACATTACTCCACCTCCTTTAGAAGTGTGGTTCCTAGTGATGCCAATTTGGTTATAATTACGAAGAGAGTACAAGCATTTTTCGTGTTCTTTAATACCAATTTCAGTAAGTGAAATGATATCCCAGTCTATTTGACTTTTATGGAGTTCATGATGAAACATGACCCAGTTTAAACGCATGCTACGGATGTTAGTGTGAATTAGTTTAAAAGAATCTACACTTGACGCTTTAGAATTCTTTAAGATGCAACTCACATCTTCAAAATTATTTGAAATTAAATTTAACTCCTCATCTTTGCAAGCCATCAAGGTTAAGGTCTTTTTCAGATTTTATAACCTTAATTATTTTGTCACCCTCGTTATACTTCATACGAATTTTTCCTTCACGGAACCAAGTAAATTTGATATTGTTCTGGCGTGCAAACTGTTTTGCTTGCCAAAAAAGTTTCTTGTGGTATGGGGTCATATGCTCGTTGAGATAAATATTTGTCCCATTTCCATTTGAAAAACAGTTGTCATTTGTCACTTTTTTTTTGCGGTTTGTTAGCCAGTTATCCCTATCTTCACGGAATTTAAACTGTAAGACAATCGACGGCACTTTATGTTTGTTACTGTTTGGAATGCGATGTCCTTTATCAATTTGACTTTCTGTGTAGTTACTTATGCCAAAATTTTTCGCAATCCGCAGCACTGTATCTTTTAGTTGTTCGTTTGGGCACGTGTCAGCTCCAATTATTTCAAGGTTTCTGTTCCTAGAGTATTGTAACTGCTCCTGATGTTCCATCTTCATGGTTTCCACTTCTTGAGTTACCATTTTGTTTGCACCCAATTCAATGTCCGTCTTGGCTAGTTTTTCAGTTAAGGCAATAATATCTTTTTTTAATTGTTTATTTTCTGTTTCTATTTTTTCCACTCTATTAGTAAGGAAATCCACTGCTTTGACCACCTCTCGCATTTCGGTTTGAAGTTCCATTAAAATATCCACTTTGGTAGTAAGCTTAAATAGCATTTGTTTTATTTCAACAATATCTTCTTTCATTGGTTTTTTGCTGTGGTTTCCTTTATTTATTTCCCTGGTTGGGTTTATTTTTTCCTTTTCATCTTCTTTCGTTTGTTTTTCACCACAAATTCCTTTACTTACTTCTTTAGTTGGAACTGAATTATCCTTTTCTTCTTTCCCGCTGTCTGTGTCATCTTGCAGATCAAGATCGTTTGCTTCCTCCTGGTCATCCTCCGTATGCGAGTTTTTTCTTAAATCCAAACTACAGTTATTGCATTTCCAGGTTTTCTTAGCAGTCGCCGATTTATTTGTCCACTTTTTTTTTTCCAGTGAGCACTTGAAGTGATAGTTTTCTCCACAACCCCCAAAACATGTGGTGAACTCCCCCGGTTTCGTTTTCTCTTTGCAGGCGTGGCAGCTCATCACGTGAGTCTGGCTTCATGCGTTTGTAAATTACGCCAGCTCCGAAACTGAAACCGAAGCTGAAACTGGTAAAACCGACGAATTCATTTTGAGGCATCGTATCCACATCGCCACTTAAGACACCGGATTTTTCACACAAAAAGCAGCTCGAGTCAAACTCACTGTCTTACCATGTGCTTGGAGTGTTCATAGATTGAATTCTGCGTGGATTCACGTTCACTCTTGGCTGAATTATACGCTGTTGACAAGTTTACAGTAGTCGATTTCACAAGCGGGTGCTGCCATCTTGAACTTTCCCAATACTCCAGATGCAATGCTTCAGATGCAAAATATTTGGCCATATCGCCAATAAATGTAATGCAGAGCAACAACCCCCACCAGTTCCAATGCAGTGTGAGTATCTAATCAAATTTATGAATTATCCTCCCCTCCCCATTTTCCCGAGTTTTCAACAAGGTTACCCCCAACAGTGTCAGTGTCACCAAATACATCAATTGGTTCGGGACACAGGATGGGACCAATACAAGAGAGGGAGCATTGAGTAATTTAGAAGCTCCAATCATACAAATAGATTTTTTGTTATGAATGTGGATGCATTTAGAACCAGAGGTAATTTGGGATTACGTTATTTACACATGCATTTTTGGATTTTAAATGTTGAAATGCGAGTGCCTTTGTAAAATTAAAAGTCTGTGGATTGTGTTTGTGTACTGTTAATTTTTTGCTAATTGAAGTATTTGGGTTTTAAAAAAATGAATATTGTGATTGGGGTAGACGTGTAAGTTATCCTGTTGTAGTGTGCAGCAACTTACCTTATATCCTAATTATGGGTACGGACCTAATGCAGGTTTTAGGCGTTACCCTGGAGTTTGCTGAAAATCAATGGTACTTCAGACCAGATGGACTGTTAAGACGAAAATTGATTCAAAATGTAGCGATACCGTCTAGTGCGAATTTAGCTTAGATTTGCTCTTGGAAAAAGATGATAAGTGAAGCAAATTTGACTCTTGATCAAAAAATGGACGACCATCAATTGTTTTGAAGTATCATGATTGTTTAAAAGGAGTTTGGTCACTGCTTTTTAGTTCAAATGCATATCGAGGTTAAGGAAAATGTTAAAATACCAGCATGAAGGGCTTACTAATTGAACCCTGTTAACCAGAAGATTATGAACGATATCATCCAAGATTAGACGCTGGCTCAAGGTTTAATTGCTGCAGCGAAAAGCAAGATGGCATCACCAGATTTTCTAAGGTTGATGTCTGATGGTTCTCATAGTTTGGTTGCTAACTATAAATTTCTGAACTCAATAACAAAGACTAACAATACTTGTCATCAACCTACAGTATAATTAACAGTTTAGGTACATCTAAATATATAACTTCTTTCGATTTGAAGTCAGCATTTTGGCAAATAGGGTGGATAAATAGGCAAGTGAAGTGGCATCTTCATGCGTGCCTAGAGGCCATTATTTGCCGGTTTCGTTGCAATTTGTTTTTTTAAATAGTGGGTGGGTGTTCCAAAGGCACACTGATGAACAGCTTAGGACATCCAAGTATGCCATTATCTTTTGATGTGAGGACTACGTCACAATGACAAGTAATATGAAAAAAGCCATCTTGAAAAAATTGGAATTTGTTCTAGGTAGGTTGGACTATGCGAATTTAACTCTTAACCCTGATAAAATTCAGTTAAGGAAGAAGGAAAATCGCGTTTTAGGCTATATCATCAGCGAGGAGGGTGTTAAACCTGATCCAGATAAACTTAGAGTAATTAAGGAAGCTAAACCACCTAAAAATGTAAAAGAGCTAAGATCTTGGTTAGGTCTGACATCGTGGTTCCGCAGATATTTGGAAAGTACTGTTACTCAGATTTAATATTTCCATTGTTAAGACTGACCAGGACAATGATAAAGTGGAATTGGGACACCAATTAATGTCAAGAGGTTTTCAAAGTTTTGCATGATAGGCTAACTACACCACCAATTTTGGCTCAGGCGAACTTCAGTAAACCTTTTGTTTTGCGGACGTACTTAGCAGGGTACGGCTTGTGAGTGTCACTCATGCAGGTACAGTAGGCGACAACGAGTTTGTCCAAGCAACAATGTTATTTACAACAATCACTTTCTCAAGAATCCTGTTGCGAGTTCTTCTCGCATGCAGAAAGCTTTGTTAATGCTTGCGTGAGAAAAACTGTTAACCTCTTAGTAGGTTCACTAAAATTAAAAGCACTTTCTCTGTTATAAGTTCGATAATTAAAGGGAAACAAATTAATTCGCTGTATTGTATTTCGTCGTTCCATAGAAAATTCATATAACAAAAAAAAAATCGACTGATGGGTCAAAAAGCAAAAACTAGTTTGTTTGGGAATTGAATTATTTTTTAACGTGTTGGAATATATTTTCTTTGGATGTAGAATAAAGTAGGGAGATCTATTAGACTGAAGAAATGTCGTTACCATTATTCACGTAGAAGTTAACAAGGCTGATTGATTACTGTAAATAATGCACGAATATTCATATGAACAAAATCTGTGGAATTTTATAAGAACAGCAACCAGAGCACCCAATCCCTTTGATTTTGTGCGGATTGGCTGCTATATTTATAATAATAGGATAAATAAAAAATAAAAAAAATTACTGTAAGTATAAAGGAGGGGGGGGGATTAAGGCTTAATGGCGCGTCGACAACTTGGTCATTAGCGCCAACCTCAGTCACAGTGCAGTGGTCCGGGTTGCCACTGCACCACACATTACAGAGATGTTATTCAAACCCCTAATCTAAATCTTGTCATACATCTGTACCTCCTGCAAAAATTGAAAAACACCGGACAGGAGGACAGACTTATCGCCCAACTGACGCGCAATGTCATGCGGAAGATGGAAACGACGACGAACATCATCAAGATGGCGACAATCAACAATAAGTGCCAGACCGTAAGTGGCCGTCGACACCAAGAACATTCAGGAGGGTCAACCCCCGCAAAAGGAAACAGTGAGTAAGTCGGGTGTGACCAATTCGCAAACGGGCCAACACAACCTCCTCACGGCGACTGCGGCGACACGCCGAGTGCCACTTCTCGACAGTGCCCTTAATGGCCCGTAACTTATTACCATCCTGTCTGTCCCACAAGGTTTGCCAAAAAGCGTTTAACCTCAGACGCAGAGTTGGAAAGGCATCTGAGGGAACAAGGCTGAGATTCCTACCGAGAGGGACAGAAAGGGCCCCTTTCGCAGCAGAATCAGCTTGTTCATTCCCTGCTATCCCAACATGGCCCGGGATGCAGCAGAAAAGCACGGTTTTCCGCCGGCCAGGCAAGCGGGAAAGCAAAGCTTGGACACGTTGTGTCAAGGGGTTCCGAGGATTGTAATTCGCAAAGGACTCCAGGGCACTCATGGAATCACTAAAGATAATGAAATGCGTGCCCTGAAGGTCAAGGATCCATTCCACCGCCAAACCAAGAGCCAAAAGCTCTGCAGAGAACACAGAATAGCCTGATGGAAGGCGATGGGCAACCGTTACACCCTTACACACACAAGCACACGCCACCCCAACGTCGGACTTCGACCCATCAGTAAACAGGCGCTGATAACCGGCGTACTGAGAACTCAGCCGCCGGAACTCCTGTAAGTACCTTGCTGGTAGAGTGGAACCCTTCGGGAGGGACGCCAGAGCAAAAATGAAACTGCCACCTGGGACAAGCCAAGGGCCAACTGGCATTCTCCCAAGCCTCAAGACGCAGGGCATTTCAAAGGCTATCTCCTGAGAGGACTGCTGGAGCCTATCGCGGAAATCACCCTTACCCACCCTACGTCTACCGAATCGCAAGTCTGGCCCAAAAACCATGGACCAAGCAGGACTGGATTGCACAGCACGCAAACGCACAGCATACTGAATGGCAAGCTGTCGCCGACGAATGGCCAAAGGTGGCTCCGAGGTCTCAGCATAGAGGCTGACTACTGGAGAAGTTCGAAAAGCCCCAGTCGCCACACGCAGGCCACTGTGATGCACAGTGTCCAACATCTGGAGATTGGAGTCACTAGCCGAATCATAGACCATACACGCATAATCAAGTTTGCTGCGGACAAGGGTTCGGTAGAGGCGCAACATGGCAGCGCGATCGGCACCCCATGAAGTGCCAGACAGGACCCGCAAGATGTTAAGCGCCCGCAAAGCCTTGTCTTTAAGCTGACGTAAGTGTGGAAGCCAAGACAACCTGGAATCGAACACCAGACCCAGGAAACGTGCCTGTGGGACAACAGGAATTTGTGCCTGTCCCAAGTACAGGCAAGGATCTGGGTGCAGTGTTCGTTGGCGGCAAAAGTGGATGCACACAGTCTTGTCCGGATAAAACCGGTAACCATTACTTACCGCCCAGGTCTGGACTTTGTTAATTGCCAGCTGTAGCTGCCGCTCGCAGGTCTGCATGCGAGCTGCCCGAAAGCGCAGGCCGAAGTCATCGACAAACAATGACTGGGGAACAGCAGCTTGCTGAGCAATGGGGTTGATCCCTATAGCAAACAAGACAACACTAAGAACACCTCCTTGAGGCACACCATTCTCCAAGACAATCGGGCGGAAAAGAGTCGCCCCGACACGAACGCGAAAAGAACGGCCTGAGAGGTAATCAGAAAGCAACAGTGGCATCTGTCCCCTCAAGCCATAGTTATAGAGATTACGGAGAATCCCATAACGCCACGTCGTATCATACGCCTTCTCCAAGTCAAAGAAAACCTGAACCAGATGTTGACGCAGGCGAAAAGCCTCCCTGACATCCGATTCAAGGGCAACCAGATGATCGATGGTTGACCAAAAACGTCGAAAGCCACACTGGGACGCAGATAAGAATCCGCGTGATTCCAGCACCCAGACCAACCTCTCACCGACCATCCGTTCCATAAGTTTACAGACACAGCTAGTCAGAGCGATTGGGCGATAACTGGAAGGAGCAGTAGGGTCTTTGCCCGGTTTCACAATCGGGATGACCACTGCTGTCCTCCACGCTGCCGGAACAGAGCCTTCTGCCCACACACGGTTGAACATCTCCAGCAAGAACTGCTGGGAGGCAAGAGGCAGATGTTTTATCAGCTGATAGTGAACATCATCAGGCCCTGGGGCGGAGTCATGCGACTTGGACAAAGCTGAAACAAATTCCCGCCTGGTGAACGGTAAATTGTACTCCTCTAGCCCGTCGGAGCGAAAGTCTAGAGAGTGAGCCTCTTCTCTACGCTTTATTCTGAGGAAACCAGGATCATAATAGTTATCACTCGAGACCCGCGCAAACGCAGACGCAAGACAGTCGGCGATATCCGGCACAGAAGAGATCACGGAATTCGCCACCTTCAGCTGTGAAACCGGGGAAGACACGTTCCTCCCCGAGATCTGACGCACCTTCCGCCACACCTTCTGAGAAGGCATGGAGCGCGTGATCGACGAAACATAAGCTGTCCACGAAGCACGTCTAGCCTCACGGATGACATACCTGGCACGGGCACGACAGCGCTTAAAGGCTACAAAGTTGTCAGTAGTTGGGATGACCGTAAATGCACGCAACGCTCGCCGGCGGGCCCGAATAGCCCGCCCGCAAGCAGGCGTCCACCACGGAACAGGAACCCGCCGCGGCTGTGTGGACGAACGCGGGATAGTAGCATGAGCAGCAGCAAGGACCACGTCAGCGACATGAGTGGAAAGTTCATCCACATCAGAAAAGTCCTCAACCGCACGCCGAAATACAGCAGCCTCAGCAAAGGCTGACCATTCAGCATGTTTAAGCGCCCACCGGGCTGGCCTGGAAGCCACAGAACCCCCTTGTGTCGTGGACAACACAACGGGGAGGTGATCGCTTCCATGCAGATCGGCAGTGACAGCCCAAGTGAAGTGAACTGGGACGGCAAGGGAGCAAAAGGCTAAGTCCACCGCTGACCAATTGCCCGTGGCCAGGTTACAGTGTGTCAAGGCTCCATCGTTCAGGATGCAAACGGACCCCCTCTGCATCCACTCCTCAAGGATCCTGCCCTTGTTGTCAGTATTAGGTCCTCCCCACTGGACGTGCTGGCTGTTAAAGTCGCCCAGCAGAAGAAACGGGGCAGGAAGCTGGCGAACCAGGTCCTCCAGGTCACCAACCCCAAAGACCTCATCCGGCGGTAAATAAACCGAACAGACAGTAATATCGAATTGAAAAGAAACTCGAACCGCTACCGCCTGAAATCTAGTGTGCAGAGGCACACTGGCATGCGGCTGAGAGTGTTGAACCAGCACTGCAACACCACCATGTGCACGTGGCACAGGGTCTGCATCCAGACGGTAGACAGAGTAACCCCTAACAACCGGATTATCCGACGCCTTAAAGCAAGTTTCCTGAAGGCAGCAGCACAGAGGTCGCCAATGCGACAAAAGCAGCCGCAGCTCCTCTGCATGGGTCCGATAACTTTGGCAGTTCCACTGAACGATGGAATGCGCAGGCATTAGGACGGGCTTAAGACTGAATCATCCTCCTCAACTCCTCTCCTGGGCGACCCGAAAACATCTGAATCCTCCCCCGAATCAAAAGCCGGAGTGAGGTCCAGAACGAAGTTGTCCTCGGAAGGAGGAAAAATCCCAGGAGAAGTGGAACAGGAAATATCTCCCTGCTCCATGGGTAAAGGAGGATCAAATTGTGGAGGGGACGCAATGGACCCCTCAGCAAGCTGGTTGTTCGACGACTGTTTCACCTTCTCTCCTGGTGGCAACTTCCTCATGGGTGGTGCTGAGGATGTACCAGCAGGAGCCTTCTTCGACACTTTCTGTGGTGCACTCCGGGCGGGAGGAGGCTTAACTACAGCCTTAACCTGCCTGGGAACAGTTACAGGAACAGGAACAGGAACAGTAGCAGGTTGGAAAGATGTCGACGGCAAGGCATCAACCGGTTTCGAAGAACACAAAAGACCCTGCAAAGATGGATGTTGCTGGGTCAACAAAGTAACAAGCATGCCTACCGTCCTCGTCAAAGACCTGAGCTCAGCGCGCAAATCCGCTAAATCAGCAGACTCACTAACTGGGCCAGGCAATGGCGCACTGCACACCTGTGCAAAAGATCTGGTCATCGGTGCTGCCGATAGTTTAGCTTTCTTCCGGGCCTCCGAGTAGGAAAGCCCGTCCTTCACCTTCAATTCCTGCACACGACGTTCCTCTAAAAAAACATGGCAGTCCCGCGAAGAGGCCTGGTGCTGACCACCACAGTTGATGCACTGCTCTGGGCCAGCACAATCAGCACCTTCATGGGCTGCCTGAGCACAGCTAACACAGGTAGGCTTACCTTTACACGAGCCGCTGGTGTGGCCGAAGCGTTGACAGCGGAAACACCGCATTGGATTCGGTACTTAAGTCCTGACCTTCAACCGCAGGTAACCGGCAGTAATGTGCTGCGGTGCAACTGGCGTATCAAAGGTCAGGAAAAAGGTGTCAGTT
>JAHWFP010065253.1:12921-23216 GCA_023313725.1 Lithobius niger
GTGTGTTACCTATAACTTCATCATACTCACCCTCCCCCAACGTAACAGGTGGTAACACATTTGCTGAACTCCTCTTCCAGGTGTTACGTAATTTGTGAATGCTCCCTGTTGTACGTTGGGAGAATTTCGTTACAGTAGAGTGAATTTGTTTTGTAATCAGAAAAAAACAGCATTGTTTCAGTTAGCACGTGATGGTTTTTTTCTAAATAACTACTTCAGTTAAACTAAAATAACCTTGAAAAGGCACATGTTCACATAGGAAGCTATGATTTGAGCCTATTCCCATGTTTTTTGGTGGTGTTGTTTGACCTGTAGAGAGGACAGACGAAAGTATCCCCAGAACAACAACAACAACAACAACAACAACAACAACAACAACAACAACAACAACAACAAGAAGCAGAACAAGAAGTTGTCCATTTGGACCCTCTCTGGATCTCGGATTTGGCTCGACCGAATTTCACAATTTTTGGACAGTAGAAAGGCCTTGCCTACTCGAGGCTGGATTCCAAATTTGGTTTTAAAATGTTCACTTTTGACGGCGTTATAAGCTCTCAAAGTTGAGAGTTTAACACAGAGACCCTAGGCTGACCCTTACTAACACTGGCTATCGCCAGTATTAATATCGCCAGCGTTAATTGAACGTTCCTGCAAATGTTCATTCAAATCCGTCCGCAGAAGTTTCACCGTAACTATACGGAAAATACGAAAAACTGGACAACCAGGCAAAGAAAAACGCCAAATCGTCGAGTTAAAACGGCAAGTCGTAGGTGGAAAGTTACACAGGTAATAAATAGTTAACCTACAATTTCCGTAAATGCAGGTAGAAACCCACCCGGACACAGCTGGCCGTAACTTATAATGAGTGGTGGAACATGGGACACATTTACCTTAGAGATTCTTCCTTTATGTCCCTCTATCTTCGTTTTACGTTACGACACGGCAGACAAAACCGGTGACATCTTAAAAAAATTGACTATAGCTTTCAGTTGGTGATGATGTGATGCGTAAAGCAAAGTACTTAATTTGTTATGTAACAAAAACCAAATTCGGAACTATTACAACTTGGGAGGGGAGTGATGAAAAGTTGTATTTAGACAGGCTTTCTGAATTTTTTGAATTCGTTTACTAACAAGTGGCCCTAACAGAACAGTCATTAAGCTACAATAGCTGGAAATAGAAAAACAAAGGTTTAATTGTAATGCTGCTTTCACCATTTCCTGATGATAACTACATTTTGTTACAGAGAAATGTTTATTTTCAGAATTTACTGTATTTGTTCTACTTGAGAAAATGGTGTTGTGGTGGTTACATAGTTTTTTTTCTTATTTCGCTTATTTTAAGGCTGTAAACTGTAAGTGAAGCTCTACACTGCACCGTTACCATAAGCGCTTATTGCAACATTTAAGTTGGATTTTCTTAGACCATGGTAACGATTGAAGGTTACATAATGTTAGTTTAAAACTACTGAAATTTTCACACGATTAAGAATTTTCGGTGTTTGCGCTGATACGGCTTAAAAGGAAATGAACCTGAAAGCCGTTCTGGTACAGGTAAAAGAAACTTAATTAGAATCAGTAAATTTTGAACCATTTGTAGAAGAGAAAGCTTGAACCTATTTTTTGGTCACCTTGTTTGACAAATTGCCAGAGGAAATGGATATTAAAGAAATTACTTACAAAAACGTCAAGTGCGCCGTAAAAAAAAAAGGGTTATATGATTGAAGTTTCACTTTACTTGTTAAAATGTACACGGATAAAAAATGATGATTTTTAATTGAATTAATCAAATGTACAATTGAGAAAATTGCGTCTGTTTAAGAGCTGTTGTGCTTTACCAATCATATATTTAAAACGTAAAGCACAACAGCATTAAACAGATGCAATTTTCTCAATTGTACATTTGTTTATTTCAATTATAATTCATCATTTTTTATCCGTGTACATTTTAACAAGTAAAGTGAAACTTCAATCATATAACCCCTTTTTTACGGCACTTGACGTTTTTGTTTGTAACCAATTTCCAATTTCCATACTTTTAAAACGGTTTACTATGTTCGTTCGCATTATAAATGTATCTTACACGTTCATGTTCCCAGCTCTGAACAACTTACAGACTGTTGTAGTATGTTTGGATTCTGGGTATAGTGTGCGTGTTTGCGTGAATAAAGCCAGTTTTATAGGCAATTTCCAAATACAACGTGTGAATGGTGCAACGTATTGTGTTTACAACGTTATTTATGTATGGGCTTTGGTAAAAAGTTTTGCTACCAACATGCGATCTATTTTTAGAATTTTCCTGGCGCCGAAGACAGTATGGCCTTTTATTGAAAGAACACTTGCTGCTAATCCAGTCACGACGATAAAAATCATAATAATAAAACTAATTCTACCCTATATGCGTTAGGCGGTAGTCGAATTTATGGGGGGGGGGGGGGATGAGTTGAATTGCGCGTCGACAGCTAGAGGTCATTAGCGCCAACGTCAGTATCATTGCAGTTGCCCCGGGTTAACACTGCGCCACACATCACAGAGACATTAACGAAACCCCAAATCTAGATCTTATCCTGCAAAAATCGAGAAACCCTGGACAGGAGGACAAAATCGTCGCCCCAATTGAGACGCAATGTCTCGAGGAAGGCGGAAACTGCCACGAACACCATCAAGATGTTGACAGTCGACAAGAACGTGACGAACGGAATTTATGGCTGGAGGTGTTTATTCAGTGTTGCGAAACAGTCTCAGCAAACCGTTGGGTGTTTAACTCATTTGTTGACCACTAACGAATGAGAATAGCGGCCGTTTGGCATTGTCATTTATGTTTACTTTTATTTGTATCAAATATTTTTTTTTCAAGTTAATGTTATAAATATGCAGTATTCACATTACGTAGTACACATTACTCATTACACAGAATACATTGCACAGTACATATTACACAGTACACTGTTCACATCTTAAACCCATTTATTAACTCCTTCCAAACCAGGACGTAAGCCTAGACAAGAAGACAAAATAAAGTTAAGTCTTATGATGAGAAATTCCTGAGAAGAGAGCAAAGCACAGAACAGTTGTTAAAGGAGTTTGGTCTACAATTCAAGTAGATGCGAGAACGAATCACGTTATTGACCTACGTCTGCATGAGAGTTTACAAAATGGGGGGCCCCCCCTCTGGATGTAAGTCTGGAGTGGAAAGAGTTAAGTTTTAAATGATCTTAAATATAGTCCTAGAAAATTGTTCGATGTGCCGTATAGCAACTCTGAATGGTTTCGAGACATAAATGTCAATGCACACTTGCAATGGAGTAAAAAGCACGGTACTAGATTATGTGAAGTCAAACCAAGCAGTGCTACATAAAAATATACAAACAACGTTTCGAAAACTAATCAATTTTCATCTTCAGGTTAGCAATAAAATTAAAGCATGGCAAAAGCCACTAAGTCAACCTATATTAAAAGCATAAAACAGACATTTCAAACGGATAAAAACCACCAATTTCTCCCCTCAAAAGAGGCACAAATGGCAGCCGAAAAGCAACGACCCACCTGCTCCGTTGGATGCCACGTCACAAGGCAAGGTGTATGCAAATCGGGGTCACGTGTTTCAAAGGTGTGATGCATTCGTTATGTTGGTTTTACAAAATGCCTGGCAAAAGAGTTGAGTTTAAGTGATTTAATTACAGGAAAATATTCTTTTAGAAATTTATTATCTGGCACTAAGTGGTTATGTACAGATAACCAGCGTTTCTAGATTAATTCGTTCCATGGTGTATTTTTCTCAAAACAAGATTTGGACCTTGTCCAAGTCGGGGATGTGGCCTGTTGCGTAGTTGTCTGGCGACTTGGCTGTTGGAAGGCAGTGTTGCACTAAAGAATTTGATTCGACTTTTAATTTGAAGTTTGATTTATGGGATGCCATAGCCTACGTTCCTTAAGTTTTTGAAGGGATTGTCCTACATATGTAGCAGTACAGGTTGGCTCCGTACAGGGAATTCGATAAACAGTATTGCGTGTGGAAAGCATGTCGTCTGATTTGTTATTGTTATTGTGTTTATTTTCATGGTGCATGGTCAGCTACTTAATATTTTGGTGGCTGTTTGAAACAATTCGGATTGATAATTTTCGAAACGTTGTTTGTATATTTTTATGTAGCACTGCTTGGGTTGCCTTCACATAATGCACACTTGCCGCTTAAGCAATTTGGAGGGGGATGGGGGTGGAGGGAGAATGAGGTTTAATGGCGCATTGTCAGCAAGGTCATTAGCGCCAACCTCAGTCACAGAGCAGTGGCAACCCGGGCTTAAGCCGTGAGTGTGCAATGACATTTGTGTCCCGAAACCATTCAGAGTTGCTACACGGTACGTCGAACAATTTTCTAGGACTCTTGTTGTAGCCTAAATCCCGCAAAAATGGAAAAACCCCGGACAGGAGGACAGAATCACCACCCAATTGACGCCTTACGTCGAGCGGAAGATGGAAACGGCGACGAACACCATCAATGTTCAACCGATTCAAGTTGTGAGTTCAGCGTAAACTAATAGGGTGTCGTTCAAATGGTCTTGATGAAATTCTATGATTTTTCCAGATTTTCCTGACCAATACTGACACTTTTTTCTGATTTTTTGTTGTTGGTCGAAGGGAGGTGCAGATCAGAACTAAAAAAAAAAAATGTTTTTCACATTTCACTCAAATCGCAATAAATATATCGCATTGCTTTGCTAAACAAAAATTGCAACTGCCCCAACTGGAACTTGGTAAAATAAGAGTATGGGAAAAGGTCATAATCATTCTGAACAAAAGTAGAAACGCATTTAGGCCCATGTTACTTAGGCCTAAGGAGTTTTCACTTTATCGGAAATAAAACAAAAAGGACGTGAAGTTTGAATTGAAATAAAGCGTAAGTTTTTTAAACGTAAAAAAATTAAATCCGAATTAGCTATTCTTTATAGGTGAACGAGACTTTCGCGAAACTGCTAAAATTCTCTGAATAACGGTGCATTGCCTAATTCGGACAAATCGGCCTAATTCGGCCTAAATCAGTTTGGATTCTTACCAGGTCGTTCCACTACTATACAATTGCTACTTAGTCTTGACAGGTGGACCTCGGCCATAGATATTGGGGTGCCATCTGATATTGTTTATTTCGATTTCTCCAAAGCTTTTGAATCTGTGGTTCATTCCAAGTTACTTTTCAAACTTGAGCAATCTGGCTTCGGCGGCCGTCTCGTTAATTGGATTTCGTCCTTCATTGCAGGCAGAACACAGCAGGTCCGAGTTGGTAACTCGGTTTCCTCCCTACTACCGGTCATTAGTGGTGTTCCTCAAGGCTCTGTCCTGGGCCCACTCCTTTTTGTAATATTCTTAAATGATTTAACTAGTAGCAATGCATCGACTACCCTCTCGAAGTTTGCTGATGACCTAAAGCTTGACTCACCAATTATCAGTGAGAGCGATTGTGACTCGTTTTCACACGAAATTGCATCGGTAGTAGGATGGTCTATAGAATGGCAGCTGTCGATCTCAATTCCCAAATGTCAAACTATGCATTTGGGAAGAATGAATCAAAACAGAACCTACCCATTAGACATGCACGTTCTACCAAATATTGATGTAGTTAAAGATTTGGGCGTCTGGTTCTGTAGTGACCTTAAGTTTGGTCTTCACTGTACCAAAATAACTGCGGCTGCGTATAAACGCCTAGCAATTGTAAAACGCTGCTTTTCAGTCGGGGACCTGAATATTAAAGTTTGGGCATTTAAGGTCCGATATTGGAGTATGCTAGCCCAGTTTGGTCGCCTTTCCTTTTGCAAGATATTGACCGGATTGAGTCCGTTCAACGTAGGTTTACGAAGTCACTCCCTGGATTGCGAGACGTCCCTTATGTTGAACGCCTTCGAATAACAGGCCTTGAGTTACTTGAGCTTAGGCGCCTCAAGACTGATCTTATCCTTACGTACAAAATTGTGCACGGGCATCATCCATTAGCACTTACTTTTTTCGACCCATCCAATACAAATATTACTCGAGGCCACTCATTGAAGCTAAATCGGCAATCTGTACGATCAAATACCCGAAGTAACTTTTTCTCTTTGAGGGTAATTGATTCATGGAACTCATTACCAGAATCAGCGGTATCATCAAGTACAGTTCAGGGCTTCCGCAGAATTTTAAATACACAGAATCTTGTGAAATTTTTACATCGTAGCCCAGAGTGGTTCTAAAAATGCATTTTGGGTCCCTAAATTGAATCCCCCTTTCATCTGGGTAACGTATCTTTGCTCTGTTCTTTTTGCTCTTTTTTTATTTATTTTTTGTTTCCTCAAGCTGTTTTTAAGATTTTGATAAGCTTTTAAATTAATGATATGATACCACAAACAAATTGTTTTAAATCATTTTTGTATTGAATAACTTTTAGTCTTTATTTGTCGCATTAATGTAAGCGATTTTTGTTTAGGCTTGCTGTTAGTGACCATTCAGTCCTTGCTTCTCCTGTTGCTCAAGCAACAAAGCTTATTATTATTATTATATATTCCCTGATTTCCCCTGAATTTTCCAGACTTGATAAATTCCCTGATTTTTCCCTGAATTTTCCAGACTTGATAAATTCCCTGAATTTTCCAGACTTGATAAATTCCCTGATTTTTCCCTGAATTTTTCAGACTTGAAAAATTCGCTGATTTTTCCCTGAATTTTCCAGACTTGAAAAATTCCCTGATTTTTCCCTGAATTTTCCCGGTGTTCCACGTTGAACGCCACCCTGACTAAACAAAAATAGGCAAGTTCTAGCCATGGTGTTAATAAGGTAGTTATGAGCCGTTACAAGGTGTGTTTTTTTTTTTTTATGTTCACCTCCTTGCCTGGCATACTTCAAACCAATACCCTTCACCAACGTAGCAATACTTCATACTTATCAGCTGATTTTATTTTATTCAGCAAGGTAAAAGTCTCAGTTACAAAATTAAAAAGAAACTCCCGGTAATAAACAACCGGTTCCACGGCAAAAGTGCAAAAAATGAGCAACACACGGCTTAAAACTTTAAAAAATGCGAGACAAAACTTGCAAGACAAATCATCATCTCGAACAACAAGTCATAAAAGGTCTTTTTCAGACACGAAGTTTACTGAATGTATGCAGAATAGATTTCGTACTTGAAAAACATTATTTCCTTGGAAAAAGCAAAGTTTTTTTCCCAAGAGAGCCTGGCGCCTGGATTATTATTATTCTTCCTATAATAATCTCTTCGAACTTTTGTTTGTTTCTAAATTCATGTTTTTCCTTTATTTAAATAAAAGAAATCTTTATTGATTTAAAATCAATGTTAAAAAAAAAATTATTTAAATTATTAATATCATAATAATAGCCTGTCATAATAATAGCCTATCATAATAGCCTATGATAATAATAGCCTATAATAATAATAATAATAATAATAACAGCCTGTAATAATAATAGCCTATCATAATAATAGCCTATCATAATAATAGCCTACATAACCATAACGTTCGAGAGGCACGAGCCAAGCGAAGAATTTTCGTCGACAGTTTTTCCAACGTTAAACATTTCATTAGCAAAAAAAAAAAAGCCGTTTGCACCGGTTTGTTGTCGGCAAGTGTATGGCAAACGTATCACTCCTTTTGCAGTGCGAGCCGCGACAAATTACTTATGCTTATTATATTTATTTTACGCTAATTATTTATTTATTTGTCTATGCCCCCCCGTCCGTTTAGGTTTCACATGACTACGATATTATGGCAATGGACGGTATTGATCTTGCAATCAACAACCATTATTTGCTTTCGTTTC
The DNA here is from genome assembly GCA_023313725.1 of Lithobius niger. Lineage (NCBI taxonomy): Eukaryota > Metazoa > Arthropoda > Chilopoda > Lithobiomorpha > Lithobiidae > Lithobius > Lithobius niger. Next base: position 20,725 of record JAHWFP010065253.1, read on the forward strand.
GAATTCTTGGCTGACAGTGATCAATGGGAATAAATAATATTAATAAAGAAAAAAGCACACTTTTCCGGCTGAGAGCACGTCACCGGTTCAGTTAGTCTCTCGTCTAACTGATGAATCTAATTTATGTCTTTTTTTTTCGATCTCGACCTAGATAGGTATCAAAAATTCAATAAATCATAGAAACAAGTAACAGCGTAAATTACTACAACGTTTATCCGTAAGTTCTAGCTCGTAAAATTTAGCCTTTTTTGCTTCGATTATGTAATTTCATAATTCGCTATTGAGCGCAAAATTACAGGAAAACTTACAGACTGATAAGCAGTATAGTCAAACCACAATTCGCAGAGTTGTAAATCCTCACTTACGCAACGTATAGAGCAGTGACATAACGTAGTATTATTGTATATTACTCTATGGTGGAGCCAGTTACTGGGTTAGCTGCAAGGTGCACTGGAGGGGGGAAAGAAGGTCGTCTTACTGATGCCAATGCTATTAGACTGGATTTCTTATGCCTATAACGCGCGATTTTTGTTGTTGGAGAAAACAATGTTTTTTTCTAAGCCTAAGAAATCCGCTCTCAAAGCACTGTCTTGACTAGAAGTGCCGTTGTTTTCACTTACATTTTGATCTAGTGCCCCTTGTAGCTATTACCTCCAGATGCTACCTAGTAGCCAATATGACGTCACTTGACGCTGCTCTATTCGAGCTGGCTTGATGCTGCGCGTAACTAAGCGACGGGCCGAAGTGTCGTAGCCTTGGTAGTACGCTCATCGACCAAGTACATGGGTCGTTATCTTTAATAGCTTTTGGTCAAGAGCCGTGGTAAAAGGCATTTGTGATAAGGCAAGGAAAGATTCTTGCTGAAAAATAAAAATAGACGCTTAAACTACGTAGACAGTGAGCGTTGAAGATTGCGAGAAATCACCACACATTCATATGAGAAATAAGAAAAGGTAACTTTTATGCCCCGACTGAAAAAAACATTGAAGTTTTGATACCAAAACCCTAAGGCAATTAGAAAATAAATTGAATGGTGAACTTGAAATTGCGACTTGTCCGAACCCAGCTTTAAAAATGTGTCTCAGGCAGCTCGAATTCGTGAGCAATAACTGTATACAGTTTGTTCCGTATTATGTTCCATGTTCGTCTTCCCTCTCCATTGTCTATAGCCGAGTGAATTTCGGTCGAATGGAGCCCTGGTCACGGTTGTGACCTTAATAACGGGTTCAGTGAGTTATCTTTATGCTAGTGGAGGATGTGGCCATAGCGATTAAGCCGATATGCAAGTGATCTGGGGGCGAACTGGGTAGCCGGTTCGAATCCGGGTCATGCCACTCCGACGAAACGTAAGTGCATAAAGGTGGCTTACTGAACTACGTTATTTCTAGTGTATGATTTTTCGCTGTTGGCTAATTTCCAATTTTCCATATTATGTTTGCAGGAAACTGACTGTACGAGTAGAAAAAAAAACGCAAATATCCGATTTGTAGAATGTAACAGTAATTGTGTAGAGTCTACAGGCGTGATATCAACATGTTTTTGCACTCGAAATGCAAGAAAACGTGGCGTAATATAGTCAGTTTCCTGCAGACATAATGTAGAACAAAATGTAGACGGGTTGAAAAGGTGAGTGATGTGTCAAAAAAAAGGTCTTCCTTCGTACGTATGAACAAAAAACGAAGCAGCCAAAAAAAGTGCCAAATCGACAGCTCCGTGACGCAAAATAGGCGCATGCTGATAATGCGATTTTGCCATTTCGGCTGACAATGCTAGATCGCACTGATAGATGCTTGTAGCGCGTAACGCGAAGGTTCCGTAATATCCCCACATTAGGGGGCGTTTACGCAGCGACTCGCCTTTGCATTCTCGCAGCTAGAACTCAATCGCGATGGCAAAGGTGACATTGCCATGGTAACAACGCTAAATGGATTAGCTAAATCCGACATCGTTTGAATAAATACTTGCTGTCTTATAATCCGTGCCAATTATATAAAGAATTCTTCATGACGAAACAATTTTCCCAAACACTTCTGAACTCGCGTTATTTGCTGCTTTCGTTGCGAGGCGGCAGACATAAAACCGCCGCCATGTTGGAATTTGAGGTGATTTCTAGCTTCTAGCTGCGAGAATGCAATAGCGAATGGTGCGCGATACAAACCCCTGTGATCGCGGCGAATTCCACGGCTACCGACTGCGAAAAGAACGCTAAAACCATACAGGAATCCAACACGGTGTGCGTGTTCACTTAGCGGCATTTCGTTATGCATTCCGTTGTAAAGCAATGGTCGAGACCAACGTCGTAAAAGTGCACTGAAAAGAACTGACCTGATTTTGATGTTAAAGTTGACCTGGCTGATGTCTTGTATCCTAGTTTGCTTTAATTCCTAATCTGCTGCATGTTAAGTGCAGTTATTACCAGTGTACTTTTATGACCTCCGTCAGTGGATGGGATAAAAGCAAGTTCTGATACGGTGGTTCACTCCTTCGTTCAC
>JAHWFP010065254.1:0-10640 GCA_023313725.1 Lithobius niger
CTTGTGACGAGATGGTAATAGCAAATGACGCCACGTTCTGCAGAAGGAAAAAAAAAACAAACGGGCATCAAATGGAAATACAGTTAAAACCTCTTTAATACGAACTTAAGGGAACTGCTAAAATTGTTCTTATTATACGGACGAGAGAAATTGGACTGCTGCTTTAATATAATGTAGCCTACAGGTACTATGTATTCTATTTTCATTCGTCCATGACCGCGTTTGTGCAAATGGCTGAAACTCTTATCACTTCCCAAGATGGAGTCAATTAGCAATCAATGTTTTGTGGAACGAAACAAAATTCAAGGGGGTGGGGGCGATTACAAACAGCAAATTCATAAAAATATGCTAGCATTATAAATATTTGTTCATCTTATCCGTATATATTTAGTGCTGACTGACTAGCCGACCAACCAAAACTTTGAAAAAAGTTCTTATTAACGTTTTTATACTGTATCTACAACCAGCATTTAAATTTGTGAACATTGGTCCAATATATTGCAGGACATAAATTACATGTAATTTTAGCATTCTTGTTTTCGAATACTGTTTCCCTAGAGAAGCGAAGTTTATAGGCCTACTAACAGCTCAGCCGGCCTTTATTGACCGACTGCTTCTTTGACGTTCCATCATGAACTCATTCTTCACGACACGCTGTCCCCGCGCTCTGCCTTTCTTCTACCGCAGACTGTTTCATTGACCACTATGAGCAGATGCCTGTTCTTCCTCGTCATTCTTTTTCCGAGGACCATGTGCACGATCTCTTGGGCCACCTTTCTGTACCTTTTCGTAAGTCTTCCTCCGCGACCGTGATCTCGTATACACTTAATTTTCCTGCCTTTCAGTGAAAACAGCAAGTCTTCTCTCAACCGCCTCCTTCCGTTCTGCAGGCTCCTGCATCACTCAACGCCACTGCGACAGCTCCTCGGACTGTGAATCCTGCTCCAAGCACTTAACACTTCTGTCAGCATCGACAGTACTTGTTCCCTCTTTAGCCTCATCTCTTTCGCCCTCATCACGTCATCTGTCGTTCCCTCTCGACCGAACTGTCGTTTTTTCCCAGCATGTGGCTGCCTTTCCAAGTTATCTTCATTCACTGATGCCCAAGTATGTTTGGGTGCTACCAACTGTACCTTTCGCATGCCTCAAGACCCTCCGAGTGACTCGACTTGTTTGCTTCTCGTTCAGACAGAACGGCGTCACGCCCCGACTTTCTGCATTTTTAAATTTTCTTTCATTTATGTATGCATACAAAAAAATAAACGCATTACCTATTTGTGTAATGAATACAGAATCCGCACTGAAGAATAAATCTTTCTATTGCCTTTCAGAAACTTAGATTACCTGTGTTTTTATTGCATTCCTTTTCTAAAGATGCTTTCTCCTGGAGGTTTCTTGATTTTTTAGATCCACCCACTCTCGCAACCCAGTGCGCATGTGCGACAAACTCCTCGTCTATATAACGCAGGCTTTTTTTTCCTCCAGCCGACCGTGACGGTTGCTTCGCTTCTGTCCAAGCTTCGACTACGCCGCTGGCTCTGCCACGGCTGCTTCGCCCTTTCCTGGATTGATGTCTGCCATCTCTCGGACTTCTCTCCCGGCGTCCTCGCATCTTGCACCTTCGCCCTAATTGGATTGATGCCCTCCTGTCTACCATTGCAATGAGCTCATCTCGTAAACTTCGCTGAATGGCACTTGGTTTTCCTGCCGATTTCTCCCCCCAACCTCATTGCTTCAAGGTACAGCTGCCGCCGACGCCCATTGGGACCCGTACCGCCATGAACGGATCTCTCTCCCAACCACCAAATGGAACAAGGAAGGTGACATCTCTTCCCCATCACCTTCACCGTCTTCCTGACGGCTTCGCACCGAACTTGGCTTCACCATAAACTTTGCTTCGCCTTCGCCTCGTCATGCATGACTTGCCCACGGCTCCCACCGGGAACCCTGAGCCCCGCCTGCAATCTCTTCCATAAAAAAATACCAAGACAAACTTCGCCTTCTTTTCAAACGAAGACGGAAAATTGCTGCTTCCATCCAGAAAACACGATTCGATTATTGTTCCTCTGAAGAACAAAGAATTCAAACACTGAAAATCACCTTTCACCCGCAACGGATCAAACAACTACAAATCAATTCCTCAATCCCTCCCATGAAAAAAGAACGAAGAATTCATGAACAATGTTTTTTCATGCAAGCAGACACCGAAAATCACTTTAACCCGTTGACGAATCAAACACACCAAGACAACAGCAGAACAACTACAAGTTAATACAATCTTCAGCTTCACGAAATTCATCACATCGCCCTCCTACAAAAAAAAAAAAAAAAGGGAGGGAGGGAAGGTTAGCGTTCCTTCCTCAAATCCCAGTGGAGTCTACAACTGATTTTACCTCACTCCCTACCCAACCAAGAATTCAAACTTGGGTGTTTGAGTAGAACCAACCAACAAGCCAGCTGCAAACTCATGTTTGCCAACAATCACAATACAAACAAGCAAGCCAGCTCATAACCAAGTAACAAAATGAACAAACAAGTAGACAAATAAATAATCCAACCCGCTGATAAACACGCAAGATATCCAAACAAGAGCATGCATAAAACCAAACAGGCCTGCATGCCAACAACCAAGCCAAAAAGGATATACTTAAGCAAAGGCACAAGGAAAACCTGCAGACAAACAAATTACCAAATAAGAAATTTGAACAAGCAACCGATCAAGCAAGCAAAACGCCAGCACAACAAGCTGAACATGCAACACAAGCAAGGAAAGAAACACAATCCACATTGTAGACACGCAATTAAACGTCCAAGCATGCAAAGACGATGTCAACCCTATAAGCAATCAAGCCAATGGACTAACAAGAAACCTTAAGCCATCAAGCAACCAAACAACAACACAAGAAAACGTTAGGACGTACTGTCAAACTGACAGGCTAACCAAAAAAAAGAAAAGAACACTCAAGGGAAACTTCCAAACAATGCCACATAGATGATCGGCAAAAGTTTCTCCCATTACAAGATGGAAATCGCTGCACAAGCTGCCAAAAAAAAAAAAGAGAAAGAAAGAGCCTTAAAACGTGGGGATCCTCCCCGCAACCGAGAAGATTTCAACGCTACCGCCCTCACCAACCTTCCCAGAAGGCCCAGCGGGACCAGAAGCGGGGAAACATTGTCGCAAAGCACCGCTTTGTTCTTTCCGACAGCTATGCCGAAAACAAGAGGCGGCAAAGTCAAGCCAGCATCACCCATTAAAAATGATGCAAGACTCACGGGAAACTTGTCTCTAGTTCATGACGAAGAAATCCAAACTTGTATATGTGCTGGAATCGTATCTGGCTAAAAGAAAACTGACCCTCATCACGCCTGTGCTCGTCACCGCACATGCGATTATTATCGTCGCCCTGGCTCCTATTGCAAGGAAATTTCCCCAAAACATTAGGCAAAAATTTTTCGAATGAGAAGTAAAAGTGCAGCTAGGAAAATGCCTCGAATGTGAACTCCATCCGTTTGTCAAACATTGTGTCTCCAATATCCTCATCAACGCCATGCTCAACCAACCCTTCACCAGAGAAAACCCACAAGCAATATAAAAACTCAAAGCGAACTCCCCATGTTCATGGAATCTCCCAAATTACCCACAAACAACAAGACTGAAAGCAATTGTACGGTAACTCCCAAATCACCTGAAACCAACGTTACACTCTAAACTCCCCGAAACGAGAACGAAACGATCAATTCAAACGACACCTCTTCTGCTCCCCACAGGAACTAGTCTCCCTTGCAGGAACTCAAAAACAAAGTCTCAAAAGGTCTTTTCTTTCCAGTCGCCAAAAGAAAAGACTCATGGAAAACATCACTGGTTTACACAAAACCCTAGGCGTCATCTGCGGCCACGTATCTTCAATTTTTGCAGCCAACGATCAACTAACAACAAGGGTACATGAACAAGATGTCATTATCAACAACTTTGACCAAACCTCAAACACGGAGAAGTTTTCAACCCCACTTAAATCTCCAAACGCCTGGCAAGTACTTCAACAAGATTTCCACGCAAGAACGAATGTCTTCGTCCAAACCGATTGATCCCCGATATTTCCTCTTGACCAAGCATCGGATTCATCAACAACCATAACCAAGAAACCTTTACCCACCAATGACGTCCAATTAAAAGACTGGCTATCCGTAACTGCCAACTTGCCACAAGAAAAGTTTTCGTCTCAATCAATCTGGCAATACGACGACAATGAATCTTTCGTGCCGGCTACGCCAAATATGAAGCAAAACTCTAGAACCAGAATCGAATCACTACCTTGTCTTTCATGCAGAACCAAAGCCAAAGGGTTCGTTTTCAACTTCACAACAAAACCATAACCATCTCAAGTAAAGATCCAGAAAACAATAAAACTTAAAAACTCCAGCTTGGGGACCGAAACCAATCAACCCGAAGGGAAAAAGAAATAAAGTTCACACCAACTTTTCGAAACTACAAGACAAATTTTGAAACAAGAAAAGAAAGGAATCTCCCTTTTTTTACGGACCATCACACCAAAAAATCTCACTTAAAGAATAACATCAGTTACATCACTAACCCAAACGTCCCCACGACAAAATCCGTAAACTCACTATATCCTGAAACGGATAAATTTTCTTATGTTCTCCACCATCTCCACCCTGGAAATGAAGGATACAAGCTCCAATGAACCTGTTCCGCAATGAATACTTTTCCAGACAACTATCAACTTTCAATCAATCAACAATTGACACCACAAACAACCTGAAAACCTTAACGAATACCGGAATCTTCAATCAACACACCATCTGAAACTATCAACACCGCAAGAACGTCCTGCAAACCGTCAAGACCAACCACCAACATCCAGGTACTCGCCCGTTTTTCATCACTTTGGGGCTTTAAATAAATTGGAAAATGTTTTCGATGTTTCCGACTTGGGAGTCATCTCCCCGGATTTTCCATTCCAAGGAAATCAGTCTTTGACTCTGGGGGAACCACTTCGCAACCCTAGGGCATCCGTCATGGTGGCACCCACCACCAGAGAGAACGAGGTCTGATAAATGCTATAAAAACACAGGTACCGTAATCTATGTTTCCGAAGGGCAATAGAAAGAGTATTTTGCCGGCCCTCCTGTCTGGCCGGCTGAAAATTGTTTCTATTGCCCGGAGGAAACATACATTATCTGTACCCGCCCTACCTCCCCTCTTGAGTCACCACCACGACTGATCGAGAAAGGAAAAAAAAAAATGGCAGCCGCTCGAACGAGCCTGTGTTATATAGACGAGGAGTGCGTCACACACGCGCACTGGGTTGCGAGAGTGGGTGGATCTAAAGATTCAAGAAACCGCCAGGAGAAAGCATCCTTTAGGAAAGGAATGCAATAAAAACACTGGTAATGTTCTCCGGACAATAGCATTAATTTTCAGCCGGCCAGCAAAATACTTTTTTTCTTTATGCCTGAAGATTGGTAAACAACTATTGAATACGGGATCAGTGGCAGTACTTTTTTCCATCACCACCTTCCATTTCAGGCACCAGCTTACCAAGACCAGCTAAATAGTCTCCAGACCGTTTACACTTTATTGTCCCTTGTTTCCCCCTCACAAAGCCGGTTTGGTCTTACACTTTATCTATCCTTCATGACCTGTCATCATCCTAGGACTACTACTCTGCTTGACTCAAGCTTATACTCCTGGCTCCACACAAGCAAGGATTCTCGGCGAGTCCTTTGCTACTACCGCCATCTCCTGATAACTCGTCATCCTCTCCCAGAACCCTTTTTTTCACCGAGTTTTGGTGGGAAAATCCGCTTCTGTCGTGAACCGTTTTTCCATATAACATAGATAATTCCTTCTTCGGATTCTCTTTCCGATGATCCAGTGTCCGATTTATGTCCCTGAGCCATCATTGTTTCGAAAAGATTGTTGTAGAAAACATCGTTCTTGTGACTATTTCACTAATCCGTGTGCCATTTGTCTCAAGATTAATCACCAAACATGGAAATTTTGATAAAGTAACAAAAGCCCAACGCTCGCAAGGAACAGCAAGAACTCTTAGGGTGACCGCTAACCGATTGGATCCGGTTTCAACAAAAACGAAAGCACAGGCATCATGCGACCATCACACTCCAACCCCATCCCTGTGGGTTCGTCCACTCATCATCCCCAGCTGGTATTACCAGCACACCCACAGTAAATGACGCTCTTTCACCAACCGCTTCCCTTCCTCCAGACATGTATACTACATACATGGTATGGCAGTTGCCACAGCCAAGGGCTACTCTATCGGCTTTTGCCTTCACCGTTACACATCGGTGTCGTATTGAGGAATTTAGGCCGAACTTGTTTCATGTATTTGGAAAGTTTATGCTACTTTCATACGCCACCCCAATTCCACGCTTCGTTATCTTCCTTCAAGATGAATTTTGCATGTCATTTACTCTGGCCCTGGTTTCTAGTTTCATGCTCTCCTGTAGGTTCAAGCATCTTGCATAGCAAGCCACGATCTTGGACTTAACCCATGCGGCATCCTCCTCGACTGTTTGTCTGGATTTCTCCGTTGAGCTACAACATACTACCGCACCTTTCTTCGGGATCGACATGTACTACATATTCTCCTACCATCTTTGGCTTAACGCAGAACTACTTTCCCCCACCCCTTTTCAACTTGAAGCATGCTCTTCGAAAGATCGGATCTGTTGCCTCTGTCGTTCCCCACCTTGCAGGGGTTTTGTCTTTGCTACGCTTTTTCAGCTTCTTCAAAAGTGACCCACTCTTTCAGTTCTTGGGACCAGCTTGTAACCTTTGGGTGCCTAACCGAAAATATACATTACCTGCACCCACTTGACGGATTGAGAGGAACGAAAGATGAAACGATTGTGCCTCAACTCATGTGCACGGGTTGCAGAGCTGGCAGTAGGCCTATAAACTTTGCTTCTGTAGGGAAAGGTAATTCAGTTAGGCAATAGAAAGAAAAATCAGCAGAGCGCACCCAGCATTTTAATATTTTTGTTAATAACGACTGTTTGAAAGCTATGGATTTGAGATTATCAGCATTTGAAAGCTCACAATGAGCTTATTGAACCTCCTAATAAATAACTTTTCCCTATAAAGAATGCTTTTGACAATTTGGTTGGCCACTCTAAAACCATTCTTTTTACTAAGGAAAATTGGAAATTAAGCCAACAGCGAAAATCATACACAAGAAATAACGTAGTTCAGTAAGCCACCTTTATGCACTTACGTTTCGAAATCCGAAATTGGTTCGAATCCGGGTCATGCCACTCCGACGAAACGTAAGTGCATAAAGGTGGCTTACTGAACTACGTTATTTCTTGTGTATGATTTTCGCTGTTGGCTTAATTTCCAATTTTCCTTAGTATTATTTCCAGCGATTTATGTCTATTTATTCTTTTTACTAAACATTGCGTCGGCTAAGAAATCAGACGACTAACCCAAAATTGAAACTTTCACCGAATAATGTAAAACTACAGTTTATGCACACTTTTTGGGGTTTCACTGCTCACAATACCACAACAAAATCGTACACTGACAATTTAGCACTTTTTATGGATTTTAACAATTTGTTGGTTAATCCTTCAACTCACCTGCCCTCAACTAATCCAAGAAAGAGCTTCCAGTTATGATCTTTCCCAAAATCATATGGATTATGGTATGTCTGGAACACACAAAAAAATAAATACAGTGAACAGAAGTCTCTTTATATTAACATCGATTTGTCACTTGTGTCCTGGAGAATATACTAGATAATCAGGCAGGGCCTGGTTGCAGGTGTACTATTTTGAGCATGGCAGCTATTGTAGTACTTCATCCCGCATTTACGTACACGCGGAACTACATATTTAGCAGTGGCGTTACGAACTTAGGCTGGGCCCCTACCCAAAATTTTATTTGCCCCCCCCCCCCACCCCAAAAGAACATTTTGCCGGCCCCCAGCCAGGCCGGCTAAAAATGGTTTCTTTGTGCCTAAAACATACTTAACCTGATAATTTAGCATTACATTCCTCGAATGTGATGTTCCCCTGGAGGTTTCTTCTGCTGTGTAGCCGCCTGCTTGCATACCCCTGCTGCGCCTGCGCGTGGCAGTCCTCCCTTATAAAAGCGACAGCGTGTGCTATCGGTATTCATTTTACTCTCAGTGTGTCAGGCGGTGACTCGAGAGGGGAGGCAGGGCGGGAGTAGGTTAAGTATGTTTTAGGCACAAAAAAAACCTTTTTTAGCCGGCCTGGCTGGGGGCCGGCAAAACGTTCTTTCTTTGTTGCCAAAACATCTTAACCTCATAATTTAGCATTATCAGCAAACCTCGTCAAAGTTCGGTGGCGGGCACCGCCCTGACGAGCGCCCCGGGATGCAAGCAGGCTGTCCCCCAAAAAAGTTATTGAAAACTTCGCACTTTGTTCAGAACAGGTGAAGAACCTTGAAGTTTGGTCACTTGTCCGCTTCACTGGTTGGCTTGCTTGTAACGTGAATGTTTAGCTTCCACCGTGGTTGGCTTGCTTCTGCTTCGTTCTGCATGCTTAAGGGGGGATGACTACTGTACAGGTTGCGACAATAGGTCGCAGCCGGTGTAGTTCATTACATTCATCTCCTATGCGTCGGGTTGTGTGAGGTGGAGTTGATGGATTCCCTCAAGATGCTGGTGTGAAGATTTCTTCGGTCAGAAGGCTTTGTTGGTGGTTAATGATGTTGAGATTGCCCTGAATGTTACCATGGGTTAATAAACTCGTACGTTAGAATGAGAGTCAGTGAGGAGAAGAGGTTGGTCTCTTCCTTCTCATCAGTTTTTTTTTTTTGGACAACGGAAGGACTCAGGTGGTTGTTTTGCGTCTAGTATTCGGTCAATTCAACTCAATCGAGCGGGGTAAGCAGAGTTGCGGAGGTCTTCGAAAACTTTGAAGAAAACCCTGTGTTGGTTTAAGTCGGGGCGTTGGGTTTTCCTTGGAGCCAAATGGTCAAAGGGATTGGATGAGTGAAGGGCACTGTCGGCCGAAGGGCTTGTTTGATGAAGGATAGAATTTCCGTGTTGAGTTTCAGCCAGGCTGGGAAGAAGAGGCGAAGTCTTGTGCCGACTGGAAGGAAGGAGAGGCGGGAGGCGTCATGATTTCAATGAGAGGGGCTCCTGTCCCCTGGTGACGAGCTTGCGGCTGCGGCGGTCAGGAGTTGCGGCCGTTCCTGTTGGTTTCGTTGGCAGGAGCAGGAGCGAAGGGGATCGGGCCGAGGGGCTGTTGGTTTCTCGGCTGAAAGTAGGAGTTAACTTTCGGACGGTGTTAAGCTGGGAAGAAGAGAAGTCTTGCGCCGTCTGGAAAGGCAGGAGAGGAGCTGCGGCGGTCAGTAGTTGTGGCTCGTTCCTGTTGGTTGCGTTGGCCGGAGCGGGAGCGAGGGGGATCGGGCCAAAAGGCTGATGGTTCCTCGGCTGAAAGTACGGTAGGAGTTAACTTTCGGACGGATTGGCGGCGCTGTGCGGAGCTGGCAGGGGCCGGGCCACGGCGTCCGAGGGACTAGTGCAGGACCACATCGGGCCCCAAAGATCAAAAGATCAAAAAACCCGATGAAAGAGGGCCACAGTTGACACCGGGCTGGAATGGATGGCGATCCGGCGAGCCTGAAGGAAAGCCACACAGACCATGGATGGGAAGTGGCACAATGAAGTGTAGCCGGTAGTCACCTGGCATGGGCAGGCCGTCTAGGTGGCGGGCGGATGAAAGACAGGAGACGGGAAGGGGACAAACCGTCTGCGGGACCACTCGATTGGTTAGTGGATGACGAAAGACGAGAGGACAGGTGGAGAGAGGGGCTCCCAGATCAGCAGGCTTTCATCTAGTTCAGGACGGCATCATAACCGGAAGGCGGACGAACGATGTGGAGCGGGGAAGAGGCTTTCAGCTTAGCGGGCTTCCGTCTTGGACCGGGACGGCATCTCGACCCTAAGGCGGACGGGGGACGTGGAGCGGAAAAAGAGGTTCCAGGTTGATGGGCTATCTCCCCGCGACAGGACGGCACCACAACAATGAGGCGGGCGCGAGATGTGAAGGCAGAGATGAAAGACGGGTAGTGGTTAAAGCCTGGTTCAACTGGCAGAAAGGCGGACAAAAGCTGTGTAGATGGGGTGAGAGCTGCAGGGCCTGTATGTTCCCCATCCCAGTGCAGGACACGGCGCAACAGCAAGGCGGACAAAAAACGAAGTAGCAGGCCGAGCGGGGGACGGAGTGCTTGGTTGACCTTCATCACGGTGGAGGGCAGCAACACCTAGGTGAAAGATGAGTGAGTGCGTAGAGCGAGGAACGGTGGCTTGGCAGATCTTCTCCATAGTGTAAAACGACAACACCTGAGCGAGCGAGCGGGCGAGAGACCAGTGAGTGCATGGGGTGAAGAACGATGGTTTGGCATATATTCTCCACAGTGTAAAACGGCAACACCCGAGCAAGCCGGGCGAAAGGCGCAAGGCGGTTGGAAGACGAATGAGTGCGTGGAGCGGGGAACGACGGCTTGGCAGGTCTTCTCCGTGGTGTAAGACGGCAACACCCGAGCCGGGCGAAAGACGAGTGAGTGCGTAGAGCGAGGAGCGGTAGCTCGGCAGACCTTCTCCATAGTGTAAACGGCAACA
>JAHWFP010065261.1:0-28734 GCA_023313725.1 Lithobius niger
AATGCTAAGTATAACGTATGTTTTTGTGTTTAAAGAAGCGATCTGAGACGCCACGTATAGGCTTAAGGTTTTTCCGTGGTTCACGTTTCTTCTAACGAACTGAATACGGTTTGAATCGAACACAGAATAAGTTCTTCATCTTCGGATGTTGCCCACGCACGAGTATTTCGTCAATTTCCGAAGGTATTGTCGCTGTAGCGGTGGTTACCATAGTAACGATGCCACCATTTTTTTTATTTCAAGTTTGCCTCCTACGAGAAGTGCTGCCTTCCGATGTGGCTATTCGGTCACTTTGGCGGAAACAGGTAATATGACGTCACACCACCCTGCATTCTCCGAACATTTTTGGTCGCTAAACGAATAGTCCAGGTCTGCTAATGAACCATCTTCTCTAATCCTCCATCTTTGTCTAGGCCTAAGTCGAGAATGGAAGAGCGAACTGTCAACGTCAAAAGAAACGATTATTGTCGTAGTGATTTTTTTACAGCTTAATAAGGAGAAATTTGAACATTTTAATGAGTGCCACTCAATATCTTCAGGGTTTGGGCTCTTTTGTGGTCTTTTGTCGGGTATTACTTCATGAACTTTGTATTAAGCGTAAAGCTCTTGAATTAATTCTGGTGAATTTTTGAGTCTGTCACGGGATTCGAGCCGGCATTCGTTTCGTTTGGAGACGAGGACTCTGACCATTAGGCTGTTCCTGCTCGCTTTGCTCGGGGTAGTTGCTGTCCCAACGATGTCGTCTGCGCAATGGACTTCACTAAGTGGATGAGCCGCAACATCCTATTTTAGTAGCTCAAATACGTCAGTATGGGATATTAACCAAGAATAACACTAATTTTGATTTAGGCATTGGCTCCATTAATGAGCCTCAAAAATTGTATAAAGTGCGCCTCCAGCGCTTCCAGGGTAGTATTGACTAAACGAAACAGTCAACATTTATGGAATAATTAAACTTTTGAAAGCACAAATTTTAAAATAAACCAGCTGGCATGTTAGAAAACATGTAAAAGAATTGAGATATATTCATTTCTACCACATTGAAATATATTTTTGCTACTAAACACTTGAATGAAATATACAATAAGCACACACATTATTATACATTAGGCTATTACGTTTTTGGGCAATATAATTCCGTTTATTAAATGAAATGCGTGCGCCAACTAACGCGTTTACGACAGCCTGTTTTATTTTTACACTCAAAATGCGTGAGGCAACAATCGATCTTGGCTTGTGAGATTTTGAGAAATGAAGAACCCGAAAGAACCACTAATCATTGTTTATTCATTATTATTGTCTTAAAATTAAGTTTGCAATTCTTTCATTTTAAATTTTCTTTCAAAATGAACACCGTTTGTACTCTTCCATTTAAGCTTGGAAAAAAATGTCCGTTAAAGGCGATTTCAAATGCAATAGCCATTTTCAGCCAATGATATCAATACACCCATTCAGATTAGGATGATGGCCAACTTGTGACAGAGGCCACTGAAAATAATGTAGACAGAATGGTACGGACGTTCCTTCGTCCGGCGACCTCGAACCACCATTCAACCGGGCGGTCAGGTGGCAGAACAGTTAGCACGACGTCTCACGTGACTGCCTCACGTCACCACTGGAATCTTCGGAAAGAGATGGGAGATGTAATGCCTCTTGCTCATGTCTACTGTGGCACGTAAAAAAATCTAGGATATTTCGCTTGGAATTATATCTAGCAAAATTGCCCCATTTATCTAGCCAAAATTGTTTCTGGCAACATGAATCATTACCCTATAACTTCAGAAGGTTCCACACGGAAGTGGAGTGTAAGATGGTTTACTGTTTTCGACTTACATGGAAATCAATCTACTTTATTTTGATTTTTCCCCATTGTGTCAACACACCTGTCCACCCCTTGTTGCATTCCTCCATAACCGTCAGCAGAGGGTGCTCATTGAGGGCTCCCTATCATCATGGTCAAGCGTGCCATGTGGCGTCCCTCAGGGTTCTGTGCTTGGTCCTCTACTCTTCGTAATTTATGTCAACGACTTGTCTTTTGAAAATAGTAATATTTTTGGTTTCAAATTTGCGGATGACCTCAAGGTAGGCACAGAAATAAAAAAAATCCTCGTATTCACATGAGTTGGTTAACCAGGTACAGGAGGTTGTAACCTGGTCGGAATGTTGGCAACTTCCGCTTTCCATTCCTAAATGCCACACTTTTAACGTTGGTAAAAGGAACTTCGATTTTCAGTATCCTCTTGGCAACGATTTCATGCCATCCTCAGCGATTGTACGTGACCTGGGAATATGGTTTACGAGTATCCTGAAATCATCTATCCATTGCCAGCAAATTTGTGCCTCAGCATTTCGTCGGTCTGCCATCGTTAAAAGATGCTTTACTTCTGGTAATATTGCAACCTTGGTCTGGGCCTTTAAAGTGTTTGTGCGTCCTTTACTTGAGTACGCGACCCCTGTTTGGTCACCCTATTTGGCTCGCGACGTTGATGCAGTTGAGAGGATCAAGCGGCGTTTCACCAAGGGTCTCCCAGGACTCAGGGAGGTTACATATGGGGAGCGCCTGGAACGATTGGGCCTTGAGTTGTAGGAATTGCGCAGAATTAAATTTGATTTGATTCTAACTTTCAAGATTCTAAACCACTTACTTGAGGTGGATCTTTCTTTCTTCGATTTGGCCCCGTGGGTTCAGCGCACGCTGGGTCACAACTGGAAGCTAACAGTACAGGGTGCTAGGCTCGATTGTCGTCGTAACTTTTTCTCGGAGCGGGTGGTTGAAATATGAAATGCTCTAAGGGTTGAGACTGTTAACGCGAGATCAGTTCACATGTTTCGCCGAATGTTAAATTCCGAGCCACTGTTTAAATTCTTGAAGCATCCCTTGCCGCCTCCATAGTAGTACGGGTGGTGATAGTGGTCCTACCACCCTTTTCTATCTGGTTGGTTATTTTAAGTATTTCTTTTTGTTTTATATTTTTTTTTATTAAGTGATGACATATCCCGCTATATGGGTGCATTGTTTTAAAACATCCATCGTAGCATATTTTACTATTTTTAAACAAAATGTTTTTACTTTTTCTGTGTACTGTTTGGGCCTTTTAACCACCTTCAACCCCTTCCCATGCATGTTCCACACGTTTAGCGATGCCATCGGGGACCTTTGGGTCCCTGGCAGGTCTAACCAAGGTGGTAAGGCATTTGTGTCCCTAAACCTATTCTGATCACCATTCCTAGGCCAGTTTGTGTACATCTTTCCTAGTGACCCCCCGGTCCTTGCCAGACCCGTTGCTGTCGCAACAAATTTTATTATTATTATTAAATTGGCTGCACAAGCTTCGCTCCGCGATTGTAGAAAGAACTTCTTTTCCTAGTTAGTTGTTCTTGTGTTGCTCGCAGCCCAAAACATTTTCGGTCAATCATGTCAGAGAATTGCTTGAAACTTTTCTTGAAACATCCCGAGTTTTATTGGTGATTTCGTTTTTTGCTCTGTTGTCTAGTTTTTTTAGTTTAGATTACTGGTGGCCCTTAGTCAAAGCTGGCTGTTAGTGATCATCGGATCCTTGCCAGACCCACTGATACTGAGACAATCTTATTATTCTTATTCTAATTACTTCATAAACTAGGAAACAGGCTTTGGGCCTATTGTAGGCGGAGCGGAGAGAAATTTATTTTAAATTTGCATTTACGGTACTCTCATTATAATGGCTTTGCAATGCTTGCTAATGGTCCTTAAAAAGCTGGCGGCAATATTCACTCGGCTGTAAATTTGAGCTGAAGCTCTTTGCTGGTGTTTTTTACATTTTAGCTTTTTTGCATTTTCGATAGGCTACGTTTCATTATTAATTGTATTAATTTTGCTTTGGTTTGCTCCCACATTTAGTTTCCTTTTCGTTATTTGCAGCTTCTTTACGCTATTGCCACCGTAGTAAAATGCCACGTTAGCCGTTGTGGTTAAAGGGACACCCGGCCTGCCTTATAACATTCCGCGTGCCAAATGACTGCTACGCGCAGATCATCATCCGAGCAATTACAGTGCCAAGGTCGGTTGGGGTGGTAGCTGCATTCCTCGCATAGCTGCTGTCTCGATTGGCTTTGTGATAGTACACTAGACAGAATCAAGTCAACTATTGTGTCGTCACAAACCGGAATGATTCTCGTATTTTAAAATCACAATTTATAATTTTCTGGGTTAGTATCTTATCATTTTGCTTCGGCGATCTATTGGAATAATTAATTTTAATTTTTACCGCATTAGTCTATTAGATTTTAGATCTCATGGTAATTATTAGAAAATTAGTAGATGTACACACAGAGATAAAACGTCATGATTATTGTACTGATTATTATTGTCAATGCATCATTTAGTGACGGATCGTTAGTAAATAAAGTTCCATTATATTCAACAGAAAATCTTCTAGACGCCAGATTTTAAAAGGGATTTTTAGCAATTGAAAGACTAACGGTAAGGAAATAGACCTTTGGGGCCGTACTTGATGTGAAGGATCGAGAAAAATGGCGCTGGGGGGTATATCCCTTTTAAGCTGGAAAAGAACGTGCCACCGTCAATAATGCTTACATTGTTTATATTTATTTATTGCAGATTATCCTTTTTAGATTTAAAATATTAACAACAAAGCATTTAAGTGCAAGCTAATTAATCATCAGTAACGATAGTACTTCACAATCAAAAGATTCAAAAATATCCGCGGCTTCCTACGCCGCCTCCTACGACAATGTTAAAGCGCACACCTCTCGCACGTACTGCAATGGCGAACGCTAATTTTTTTTAAACTGGAATTATCGCAGTTGTAGGTTAGACGGTGTTAACTTGGGTGTGAAGATAGCATTTAAATAATGCTAAAGCCTAATTTTAAGCCTAATTGTTATCTCCCATTTTTCGTAAACGACAACAGTAGAGAGATTAGGCCTATTGCGTTCGAGGTTAGGCCTAGTCATTCTTGCAACACGGGACCGAGCTGTCGACGCGCCATTAAGCCTCATCTCCCCCCCCCCCCTCTTGCAACACTGGATGGAGAATGCAGTTTCCATAGCAATCCAGAAATCTTAAAATTATTATACGAAGCCAAATTGTTGTTCCGTGTTGTGATATGAACACGTAGTGTGCTGTAAACTGTTGTTTTGTATGATCGGTTTCGTCCTGCAGTGGCGATGTGAAGTTTCACATTTGAGATTCCCGTTGATAGTGTCAACGCCACTTTGGTTGCCATGTTAGCTGAAGTCCTGCAAGCATTTTTTTTTATGCTTGCCTTCCTGTAGTGGTTAAAGTGCTATAATCAGATGTATTATTTCGTTGAGTCATGTCAAAAAGGATTTTTAGCTGTAAGGAAGCTACGACGATTTATTTTGGCGCTTTTTAAAAAAAAGTGCAACCAAGTTTATTTTCATCATAAAAATGAGTAAGGTTAACAATGAATCTTGGCTTGTAAGATTTTGAAAATGGAAAAATTGAAGAAACCCTATTCACTGCATATTCATTATTCATGTCTTAAAAATTAAGATTGTAAATCTTTCATTTAGTTTGAACGAACACCGCCAGGACCCTTCCATTTAAACATGACGAAAATGACCATAAAAGGGGACTCCAAACGAAATAGCCATTTTCGGTCAACAGTATAACGATAAACCCATTCGGATTAGAATGACGGCCTCGTCGTTAACGAGGATAAAGAAAATTAGGCAGAAAGATTGGTATGGACTTTATTTGTTTGGCCGTGTCCCTGATTCGCCCATCCCCACACATTCCCACTTGCCATTCAAATTCATTCCAGTACGATTCCAGTTCGTTTAACTGTGTAACTTAACGGTGCTTTATTTTGAGTACTCCTCCCAAAAACAAGGAGTATGTATAGTTGTTTTACGGTGTTTTACGCCTTCTAGTTTGTAATTCTTTCGTTTACTTTGAAATGAACACCGGTATCAACCTTTGAGTTACACACGCCCACAAAAATGTCAGCTAAAGGTGACTCCAAACAAAATAGCCATTTTGGGCCAATGATCACAATAAACCCTTTTGGATAGGATGACAGCCATGTTGTCAATAAATTTTAAAAAGGGCCACGAATGTCATTTAGTTTTGTGCCTGTCCACAATTTGCCTGCAATTCACAACCATGTCAGTGCAATTTTACCACATTCGTTTATCTGTGCAAGAAAACGGTGCTTCAATGCGAGTAAATATCCCCAAAAAAGGAGTACGAAGATGATTTACAGTAATTAGGTTTTGAGATGCGAAAATTACTACCCTGATTTTCTTTAGGGCAAAAGGGGCAACCAGGGGAGGGGGGGGGGGAATGCTGGAGATCAAGGGTTCGAGTCTAGCCTTAACAAATCCCTGGCATTTTTGGGAAGAGAAGAGCCCTCGTGCAATTGTACTCCACTAAGTAGCCCAACAGCATCAGTCCGGTATATTGCCCGACAATAACACTAATATTGATTTAGGTATTAGCCCAATCAGTGAGCCTCAAAAATTGCAACTTGCAGGTTCAGCTGAGATACCGGGCAATCGTTACTAATGGAATGAAACAGTCAGCATTTATGGACCGGCTGAGCCGTCTAACGCACCAATTGAAAATTAAACTATACGGCATGTTACAAAACAAATAATGAGAATCGACATATATTCATTTCCGCAACATTGAAATACATTTTTACCACTAAACATTCGAATGTAAGATGTTCAATAAGCACATACATTACCATACATAAGGATATTACTTATTTTGGCAATATAATTCTCGTTTATTAAATGATATGCGTGAGCACAAAAGCACTAACGCCATCTCTCGGCCTTTTTGGGGGCCTATTTTATTTTTATACTAAAAGTGCGTGAGGCTAACAATCGATCTTGGCTTGTGAGATTTGAAAATAAAAGAAATGGCTACATGGCTACGGGTGATGGGAGCAGGTTACAGTCGTTACACCACCAAACACACACCCTATTTGCCCACTCCGTATGACAAAGAGTTGACAGTCAATTTCCCCATGGTTACCTCGTCACTGACTTATTGAAACTGGCTCATTGTCTTGGCCCAGATCAGCAGAATATGAAGGCCTTCATTTTTCCCGTTATACGAAAGCTT
Source organism: Lithobius niger (assembly GCA_023313725.1). Lineage (NCBI taxonomy): Eukaryota > Metazoa > Arthropoda > Chilopoda > Lithobiomorpha > Lithobiidae > Lithobius > Lithobius niger. The sequence continues at coordinate 7,097 of JAHWFP010065261.1, forward strand.
GAAACGAAGCTAAGAAATCCTATGGAGACTGCATATTTCGTAGCCAGTAAAATTCTCAAAAAGGTAGACTTATGCATCGTTCACCTGAAACCGTCAACGTCTATCGTGTTTATAGCTCTTAAAGAAATAGTTTAAAGTGTACATAGTGTGAATAATAGGTATTAGGCATTGTTGAAATTATGTACAAACAAAAATCTGGTAATTTGGCGAGAGGAGGATGTAATGTTTGGTTCTGGCACCACATAAGTGTACCTTGCGGTTTACTGTGTAATCTCTCTCTTAGTGTACCTTGCAGACATCTTCTACACTAAGTATCCGCCATTTTGTGACATGCCCACATTCACCGGTTCTAAAATATTAATTCTCTCAAGAGAATCCACGGCCACCCCTTCCTCCAGCCCTTAGCTCTCCCCCCTCTTCCCCATACACACACACACACAAACCCACTAGTGATAAAAAAAAAATGACCGGTACACTTTTTAGATAGTAAAGTTACAGGAAGCAGGTTCGGAATTTTTTTAACGATAATATCGACAATAATCGACGTGAACATTAAAATTCCATTTTTGGTCGATAGTTAGGCCTATATATTTATTGCATTTGATAACTTCAAAACTTTTGAAACTTCAAAAGCCATACAGTTTTTATCACATTTTACATTATCATAATTGTGCAAAAGAATGTTTTACTTTTATGTTTTTAAATATTTTTTTTTATTTATTTTTTTTTTTAGATTCTAAATTTTAATTTAGATTTAAATTTAATTTTGATTTAGATTTAATTTTAGATTATTAGAATTTTTTTCGCTTTCAGTATGTAGTGTTCATTATTGGAATACAGCAATTCTTATTTATACTAATCTTGAATTTTCCAGTAAAGAATGGCGTCTGCTATTCGTTTTCTGGTCTCATAATTTTAATCATGACGCCAACAAAATCATCATCGACAAATGGTCACGCGCTGTTATAGAGCGGGTAGCCAAGTGGCGTCAAATGATGACGTTGCATCTACGTTTGCATCACGTGACCTCAAAACGTCGCTAGCGCAAATACACGACGCGACACATCGCGCCTAGTCAGAAATATACGGCGTCACGCGGCAAAAGCGTCGTATATACGCACCTTAAGTGGGCAAGTGGTAGCATCCTCTTTCAGCAGCCGAACTGCGTCACAAAAAAAGAACGATAATAACACTAACTTTGATTTAGGTATTGCTAAGTAGTATAACCTATACATGATATCTGGAACAACGTCGATGAATCGAAATAGTCAGCATTTATGGGACGACCGAACCTTAGATCGCACATATTTTAAAATAAACTATCTGGCATGTTAAAAAATATATAAGAGAATCGAGATATATTCATTTCTGGCACAATGAAGTATATTTTTGCCACTAAACACCCGAATGTAAGATATACAATACGCACATACATTACTATACACTAATACTGTTTATTTATCCTTTATTAAAATAGTTGCCTGAGCATAAAGCACTAACGCCATCTCTCGGCATGTAAGTGCAGCCATCTTTATTTATCATCATAGAAATGCATGCGGCTAACAATGGATCTTGGCTTGTGAGATTTTGAAAATGGAGAAACTGAAGGAACTCTGCTTATTCATTAACCATGTTTTAAAAATTAAAATTGTAAAGCTTTATTTAGTTTGAATGAACACCGTCAGCAGCCTACTAGTTAAACATGCCGAAAAGGAGACTCCAAACGAAAAAGCCATTTTAGGCCAATATTAACGATAAACCCATTGGAATTAGAATGAGGGCCGTATCGTTATTAAAGACATAACCAAGCATTGCTGCAAGAAATAGACGAACAACGTTTCGAAAATGCACAATTTTCGTCATCAGGTTCACAAACTAAATTTTAAAACATGGCAAGGTCAATAAGTCAGTCATCTTATGTTGAAAGCTTAACCCACAGTAATTTTAAAAGCATAAAAGCAAAAAAAAACAACATTTTTCCTCTCAAAAGAAGCAGAAACCGGTGGCCGAAATGCTCAACTCAACCTGCTCCTTGGGGAGCCCAAGTGACAAGGCAAGGTGTATGCAAATTAGGGACAAATGGTATCCGTCCATTTGAGCTATGGGGGTTGCGTGGTTTGCCTCGAAAATGTATGAAGTTTAAGAGTCTTATTAAGGATATCGAAACAAGTGTGTCGAACAAGGGTGCCGTTAACAAGGATATCGAAAATAAATTCGTAAGAGTGGTATGGGCGTTACTTGGTGTGCCGTGTCCCTGATTCGCCCATCCCCAGACTACTCCCACCTGCCACTCAAATTCATTCCAGAGTGTGATTCCATTACGTTCGTTTAACTGTGTAACTTAACGGTGATTTGAGTACTTATCCCCAAAACGAAGAGTAGAGTTGTTTTACGCCCTGCTTAGTTTTTAACCCTTTGACTCACGGCTAACAAAACAGTGCGACTGCCATGAGATAGCCGAAAAGCAGGTCCCAAGCTAAACCGCGATCATTGTGAGGGTACCCCCTACAGCCCAATAGTCAGCGTCCTCGTCTCCAAACCAAGTGAATGCATGGTTTGAATCTAGCAACTGACTTAAATAAATCACCAGAATTAATTGGAGACTGTAAGGGTTAAGATGGTAAATATACGATCCTGATTATTTCTTTACAATAACTGGCAACAAAGAGGTCAAGGTGACCAAAAAGAGAAGAACTTTCTCTTTAACATCAATGGAGGATTTTTCGAACTTGCAGCCAAGCAGAAGGAATAGTCCAAAGTGCACCACGAAGCTTGTAGGTGTTCCTGTGATGATGAACAAAGTGAGACAGCACTACCAAGTGGAGGGAATGAACCCGAATACCCGACAAGTAAACGCCAGATCGAAGCTCTGGACCGATTACGGTCCAAAAACACACTGAGTATCTAAAGCAAAAACAAATTGTTGTTCCCTTGCGTTCACCACAGCTATTTATTTTTGCTCGGAATGGTTTTTTTTGGTTTAGACGAAATGTTTGATTGCGTGATGGTTGCATTAACTGTAACTGAACAAAAAACAGCTTCGCCGTTTAGAAAAGAAAAAAACATTAAAGCTCGTATCTCCATACATACAGCTGTGAAGTACACAAATAAAAACGTATCAGAGGTCACGCGAACCCAACAAACTATAGTTTGAACTCCAATGCCAGGGAACAGTTTGTATTTGAACTGTTTAATGTTTGTGCGTGTGTGAAGTATTTGGTTAAAAGCTATGAGCTTTAGTTTATTTTCTATTTAGATCAACTTAAATTTAATACATTTGAACTTATTGTCGTTAATTAACCTGAAAACTGTGAGTGTTCTTGTGTGTCATTACATCGCGTTATTAATTAGAATTTTCGTTGTCATCGGTGGCGCCACCAAACTATCTGGCCCGACCTACACGTGCCCGACCTATAACGATTTTAGGGGGGTAAACAATATGGCCACCAAGAGTGGCCCCTTCCTTCGAAGTCTGTTCGGAATTTTACCAAGAAATCGCATCGGTGAATTTTTGATTGGTGAGTCGCGACATCTGCTGCCCAATAATGGCAACTGACTAAACGGCTGATAATTTTTATTTTACGTAGCTTTGCGTGACAAATTTTTATTATGTTTTAAAATTATTTTTAAAGTTACTATCACAGAATGTATTTCTCTGAGCTTGGATTAAAGAGAGACACGTTAAAGTTTCCAGTAAGTGTTTCCAGGAAGGAACGTTGGCATTCTTTGTACTGTAACTATCGCCCTCTGCTGACAGAAAGCGGCAACAGGACAAATTAATCGAATCAGTGGCGTTTTCGGTGGCAATATTATAGTCCAATCTAGTCGCGTATGCCATCTTTCACCCAAGATCTGGCCGTTGCTGTAGTACAGCCCTGCTCAACCGAAGTAATTTTCCCGGGTAGTGAATAAGCGGGTTCATGGTAGCATTTCAAAGCGGAAATTTCACAATTGGAATGCCTTAAAGGCGCCTCTTCACCATTTTGATAGCGTTGCCCATATTCTAAATACAGCATCCACGTTCCAGATTCTCCATCATCCAATAGGCTGATGTGGGTCACATGATCTCGGTCTGTACCGCTATTATCTTTATATTGCGCGAAGATTCTACGGTGCTGCAGCTAGGAGTTGAAACGGTGAAAAAGCGCCTTTAAATCGTTAATCTGCTTGACCCGTTTACCTAATATCATCCTAGGTAGCATCGGAGGCCCACTCCGGTGTTGGGAACCCATGGCCAAACGGTTTACCGGCTAACTTCGGGCCGACACTCATCATCAGCCAGGAATCCCTGATCACTTCAGCAAACATTCAGCGATCCGTGACTGAAAGGTATTCATTACCTCCTTCTTCCATGATGTTGTGGAACGAGTTCTAATCGCAGATCTGTCTAATTTGGTATGAGGCTCTTCTTGAGTGGAATAAAGAAATTGTCATCACTATACCCGTTTATTCCCACGTTTAGCATGTACAATTGCTGACTGATAGAAATATTGCTACAGTTTCATTTAGATTGGTCGAATTCGGTTTTGGTTCTAATTGATGGTTCGCCAGTAAATGATAGATTGAAAGAGTGAATATCCTTTTCTACGATGAGAAAGACTATCAAGAAAGAAAAAGAACGCCTGATTTGGCAAAAAGATGATGAGAATTGACACATTACGCTTCGCAACAACCGACCATTATCCGTATTGTGTTCCATGGCAACCAACATGGTCAAAGCCAATCACACATATTTCTTTCACTCTGGTACCAACACACAAAAAAAATTTAGTGTCACCAGTGCCCACATTGATTTAAGGTTTTCGATTGGTTTCATTGAAACCCATGAGAACTCGGTGAGCGACTGAGTGCGTTCTTTATCAGAGCATGACTAATACTTCTTACCGTGATTAAAGGTGCCTATTCGCCGCATAACAGGTTACAGCATCTAGCGCTGTCCACCATTATGGAGTTCATTGTAACACTTGATTTCAACAAGCGAAGAAATGCGCAAAGCAATTTCTTTTTACACAACAAACTAGCCACGTGCTTCCTTAATTATTGAATTTAAAGTTGGTACGTCTGCGTGCACCAGGGATAAATCGATCAAGGTTAACGATATCACTGTCGCTAGATGGCGCCCATTCAGCAGTTTAAAATCTGTGTTTCGAAACGTTCGATAAATAGAAAAAAGCGCCCGTGATGTCGTTAGGTTTAACTTTACCGATTGCTTCGTGGTGCACCTGGGCGTACCAACTTTACATTCAATAATGGAGGCACGAGACTTGTTCGTTGTGTAAAAAAGAAATTTATTTGTGTGTTCCTTCGCCTATTGAAAGTAAGGGATAGACAGAACTAGATATCGGCAAATGGCTAGAGATGCTGCAGCTTGTCATGTGGTGGCAATCCCCCTTTAAGGAATTGTAGGCCTAACTAATTTGAGATGAAAGTAGAAATGCGTACAGCACCCGTTCATTCATTAAGTTGTAGTGAAAGTTAAAGCCAAGACTAGCCGAAATTGAGAGAGTGTTGGAATTTGGAGCTTAGCGCACAACTCTTCGTGAAGTCATCACCGATATCCGTTTTATGAGAAATGTATCTTACAACATGTTCTGCACCCAAGTTGATATATAAGGTGTTGTTGTGAGGATTCCGTAGAGTGCGCATACGAGATCAAAACTTTATTATCATGTTTGACAAGATGATTATCAAATAAGGCAAGACACAATTTAAATTATAAAATAGAACAGTACCGTGAATCAACGAAATTCTATTAGCTATCTCAATCAGAAGGAAGTGAAGAAACAGACGCAAACCAAAACGGACCAGAGAGAAGTTGATGGGGAAGGGGGAGGGGGGGAGGGGGAGGGTAAGCTTTAAGTCGTGTGTGAAGATGGACTGGGAGAAATCTTTTCGGTTTGCCCCTCCGTCAGAGAGAGATGAGTCTTTAAAAATTACTTCACCCGTGCCCGTGGTATACAGCTTGTGTTTTAAATTTTAAATTGTTCTTTGCCTAACTTGATTGATAATGGTCAAGATAAAGACCGAAACGTAGTGATTAACACTGTATTTGTTATTGTGCAGTATTTAGCTGATGTTTTTATCAATGACTTGTAAGCGTATTTCTCTGTTTTATTTACCCAAAACAAAACTTGTTAAGGATTGCCGCCTAGCTTTTCGGCCGTCTGAAGTTGTGATATCAAACGCCAAGCTCTTTCTCCAGTTAATCCCACCGAGTAAGACTTCCATTAAATGAAATAAAACAGCGCACGCAGTATGCAATTTGCAGCATTTTCACTTAACCTTCGCACTCGGTGGAATTAACTTGGCGGAAAAGCTTGGAGTTTAATAACACATCTTCAAAAGGCCCAAAAGCTGGGAGGGAATTTAAAGTTTTATTTTGGGGAATTCCTCAGTGAACACGAGGCGTTAGCGCTTCTCAGGAAAGCCTGTGCCTGAATGTGTGTTCGATATTTTTTGCTATCGTATAAAATTGAGAAATATTTCTTCATTCGTAAAACGTTCCTTTCTTTGCGATGCGTGAATTCGTATGAGAAGCCACGTTGGAGTTGGCAACCGCTCTTTTCAAAACAGACAAATAGAAGATGTCCTGTCCACTTTCTCATCTCGGTTTGAGTAGCTGTCACGAACAGGTTGTAGCCCTAAAATGGAATGATCACTAATCAGGCATGGATCGGGCTGGGGAAGGATGGAAATCAACCCCTCCTTTAGTAAAATATTATGAAGAATTAAGAGAAATATATAGTAATACAATTTTTCGGCTGCGGCATGTGAAATCGCTGCCACGATTAGGCTACCACGATTTAGGGCGCGTTTACGCAGCGACTCGCCTTTGCATTCTCTCAGCTAGAATTCAATCGCGATGGCAAAGATGACATTGCCATGGTAACAACGCTAAATGGATTAGCTAAATCCGACATCGTTTGAGTAAATACTTGCAGTCTTATAATCTGTGCCAATAATATAAAGAATTCCTCATGACGAAACAATTTTCCCAAACGCTTCTGAACTCACGTTATTTGCTGTTTTCGTTGCGAGGCGGCAGATATAAAACCTCCGCCATGTTGAAATTTGAGGTGATTTCTAGCTTCTAGCTGCGAGAATGCAAACGCGAGTGGTTGCATAAACGTGCCCTTACGCAGTTTATGAAATCACGATTTTTAAATATAATATTGTCAGCTCATGGTGGCTGATTCGGTTTTAAAACTTTTTAGGAATGGGTGATTTCTTTTCTCCCCCAACTCGATCCGTGCCTGATTAGCGATCATTTCATTTTAGGGCGACAACCTGTTCGTGACGGCTACTCAAACCGAGTTAAGAAAGTGGACTGGGTATCTTTTGTTTTGAAAAGCGCAGTTGGCATCACCAACGTGGTTTCTCAGACGATTTCACGCATCGCAAAGAATGGAACGTTCTATACGAATAAAGATATCACTAAAGACGATTGATATTAACTTGGTAGACCCTACCATCTATATTGTGTGGAATATATTCAACCGATTCAGTGTTTGAGTATAGATTGTCAACTACCTTGATCCACATCGCAGCATTTCCGTTCGGATTATGTCAATTGCGTTCGAATCGGCTTTAGGTCTGTTAGGATTAACACTTTTTAAAATTAGATTTCGATTTATGAGCAGGCTTTATATTTCGTTTTGCCAGTGGTGAAGGGTCACAATAATGGTTTCGTTATTGGCAGAACGTAACTTTCTTTTCGAGAAGGTTGTCTTACGTTGTCTTACTGTCCACTGTGTTTTAAATACAAATAAACTTAGAATACCAAAAAACGTTTTCAATAACACGAGATCTTGTTAGAAACCCCAAATGGAATAAGTAATTTAATTTTATTAACTTTTACTTTATTAGGAAAATTGTCAGTGCGCCCTTTCGGGGATTTTATAACATGAATTTGATCGGTGTCAATTTACTTATTGCGCATATTAAAGTAATTTAGTTACCTTACTAAATAAGTCCGCTTGCCTAACTTTTACGGAGGCCTATCTGTAGTTAATTCCTATAATGTCTACATCGACAGTACGTAAAGTGTAGATAAAAAAATAATAATTAGTAAAGTACAGCAAATTTACTAAATTTCACTTAGTTTGTTAGTTAATAATTTCCATTAACTTGTAGAACATTAGGTTCTTAATTTTAGACCATAACTTTAGAACATACATTAAACATTTATTAAATCAAATTTTATATGCAACACTTGCTAAAAGCTGGACATATTTCTTTCAATATTCGGTCACGTCAGTCGACCACGAAGCTAAAACTTCAACAAGACTTAAATTAAAATTGAATCATCACATGCCTTAAATTAACTAATGCGAAACGATTATTAATCACACAATACATGGGGAGAAATTATGGAAACTTGCAAGATCGTCAAATAAATTAACTCGTGTTGCATCGGAGACGTCGTCGTGGCTCATCTTTTGGGTCGCGTCATCGCATCTTGTTTCTTTGTCAGTTTGATTCGGTGCGCGCCGCTGGATGGTGTTGACGACACAGCACAAACAAACAATGAAACAAACAAACCAACAATCAAACAAACCATCCAACAAACCAACAAACAAGTAAACACATGATACAGTTTGCGAGTGTTTTGCGACAGCGTTGTGGCTCATCTTTTCGGTTGCTCATGGCATCCTGTTTCTTTGTCCATTTGCTTCCGTATCACGTCGCTGTATGGCATTGGCGACGATTTCGGCCTCGCTTCGCTCCAATAAATTATTCGGTCAAGCCCGAATAATTTATTAATTTAAGGCATGTGATGATTTAATTTTAGTTTCAGTCTTGTTGAAGTTTTAGCTTCGTGGTCGACTGACGAGTAATGTGACGAATATTCACAGAAATATGTCCAGCTTTTAGCAAGTGCTCTAAAATGTACTTTAATAAGTGTTTAATGTATGTTCTAAAGTCGTGGTGTAAAATAAAGAACATAATGTTCGATAAATTGTATTATTAAGTAAAACTGTATAAGTAATAACAGTCTTATATCCTGCAGAGAAGAAAATTCGCTGTAAATATTAGCATTAAAGACGAAACACAGTGGCTCCAACATTTTGAACTAGTAAGATGGTGATGATGATGAGGTAACTGTTTAGTCTGCAGCCGATGAGAGGGCGGCTTACCTTCTGGAAAGCACATGGCACGCGTATACGCGAATCCCCCTTGACCCGCTGATCTCCAATGGTCAAGCTTTGATTAATGAGTCTTTAGGTCTTCTGCCACCTTTCCCATGACACACTTCAACTTCCGGTCACTAAAAGTGTCAAAAAGATCCAAAGATGGCGTTGGGTTACAGGTAGGCTGACACAAAGAAGACCCTTGATTACGTCTCAAAGAAAAAAGAAACCATTCAGGCAGAGAAAGACGGCTTCGCGTTCCATCGCGCTTGTCAGGCACCCGACTAATGCCCCTATTACCGGCCCCCCACCCCCCCCCCCCCCAAACCCCCGCCCCCTTGCTCAGAACGAGAATATCCGCTGAATTGGTCAGTTGGTATGGAAAGCTTGAAGTATTTGTATTGACCCCGAAGTTTATTCCTCTATTATCAGATTTGTAGAAAAAATTAATTTGTACGCAGGGTTGATTAGTAAAAAAGTTGTTTCCTGCTAAAAAAAAAACAAGGACCACAATTGACAGAAACCAAGCAAATTTTTTTTATTTTAGCATGAGTATCCATGCCTTGTTCACAAAAATAATGATGAAAACACTACAATACGATGAGATGGAAGAGACATGGCCTGCATCAGGCAGCCATGATGGAATTTTTTTGTGAACTAGGCATGGATACTCATGCTGAAAATTAATATTTTGCTTAGTTTGTGTCAATTGTGGGACTTTTTTTTTTTTTATCAGGAAACTACTTTTTTACTACTCTCAGATTGTTTTTATTTTACTTGCTGAGTTGAATCCCATCATTATTTTAATTTCATTTTGCCCATTATGCAGCAACAAGTTTGTTCTTTACGTTTCACTCGGAGAAACTTGTACGTGCTTTGATAAGATGGAGCATACTAGAATAAATGGGGGATTACCTAATCCATATTGTCATCGTAAACGGTTATTGTTTCTTTAAATCCAAAACAAATAATTCCAGTATTTGTCAGACCACAAATACATCCCCCCCACCCCCGTTATCCCCCCCCCCTAAAACAACTATTCAATTGTCGTTTAGTTCGGGGTGTGAAAGGATGTTAGTGGTTAAAGGTAAGACAGGGACGTATAGAAGACTAAAATTTGATAGGAAAATCAGATTTTCCGACTAATAAACTTGTCCTTATTTAAACGGCCGACTTAATTGTGCACCAAAATTAGCCGACCCTTTGTATAGCATGTCTTTATTTTATTTTGCCTTTATTTCCCTCCTAAACTTGTCATTCTAATTATACAAAGGCTGTATAATTATTTTAAGATTTTTTGTAATAAGAATTCTAATATGACAAGGTGGTAGGACCAACTAGCATTTTTTTCGAATAGTGAAAATTAATTATTAGTTTATTTTGTTGCCGATCGTTTTGCCGACTGACCAAACTTGGAGGGTTGAGAATCTCCTGCATCTGCGTCCAAAAGACACCAAGTGGATTCGCTGAGACCACAGCCTCATGGGAGTACGTTCCATGGGGCCACAACACGATTTGTAAAGAAATGCTTGCGACAGTCAAGGTGGCAATCCGACACCCTCAATTTCAAGGAGTGGCCACGAGTACCAACTCTATCATATCGATCGAAAAGAGGAAGATCCACGGGCAACATGCCATGAATGATCCGATATGTAAGAATTAGGTTAGCCTTAAGGCGTCTAAGTTCAAGGGGCTCGAGACCGAGCATACACAAGCGTTGCCCTGAAGAAAAACGGCGAAGTCCACGCAAAGAGCGTGAAAAACTGCGATGCACGGATTCAAGCTGGTCGATATCACTAAGCAGAAATGGCGACCACACCGAGTGGCACACTCCAGAAGAGGCCAAACATATACCTTAAATTCCCACACAAGAGTTGGTCTGTCATGGCTCAAAAAACAATCGAAAGCCTGCCAAAGGCAGACTTGGTTACAATACCACAGTGAATGGATGGCTTCAAGACGAAATTCAGATGAATTCCAAGATCGCAAACGTATGCAACTGAATTTAGAGGGGAGTTAGATTAAAAATGCTGGTGCGAAGGGTTTTTTTCCCCAATATGAAATGCACAACTTTCTGTTGTTAAATTTTTAAAGAATATTTTGATTCGGCGAAACGGGAATTCTTATTTGTAAGCGAAACAGGAAAATTTTTTTCTTGAAATGGGAGGGTGGCCCGTTGAAATGGAGAACCACCCAGAGAATAAGGCATTGTTTTAAGCCGGCTTAGCGCCCCCCATCCCCCCATCCATCTGGTGCCGGCCAAGGTAATGATTGGGGAGGCCTTCATGGAGTAGAAGCGCTGTGCATGCGCTCCGTTAATAGCTAATCCGCTAAGCTGGTTGCCACCCATTGTGGTGTTGATAGAATTAGTGAGTGATGTTACCCCCCCCCCAAAAAAAAAAGATACTTCAATTACGAGGAATGAAACCGCAATAAGAAGCTGAATAAACAAACATCTTTACATAAGTCACGGTCGCTACGACAGGTTGTTTATTTACTTCATGAATTAGTTTAACAAAACTGATTTCGACATTTTCGATAATTATTTTACCTTCTTTTGCTATTATATGTGATCGTTTTTTTTCGCTTTGTGTGAGGACTCTCAAATGTTCCAAAGTTTTAATAATCTAGTTTCAGATTCATTTTGGTGGAGTGGTTTAGTATCTTTTGAAGTCAGCCATAAACGCTCCTTTGGAAAAATGTTGGTGGAAATTACTTATTATTTAGATTATTATTATTAGATAGTTAATGTAAAAATGGTGGTTTATTTTACATAACGATGTGTATTTCGTATACTACTCCTGACCAGGCGCAGATCCAGAGCGGGGCGGTGAGAGCGATCATCTCCCCCCCCCCCCCCCCGCCCAAAAAAAAAAGTTTACTAATATGCGAAAGGCCTACACGTCCTCACTTTGCATACTACCGTCACCTCTTAACGATCTGTCATTTTACAAGTGAGTTTGCTTTGTTTTCCTTCGTTAAATCGTACAGCTTTTTGAGGGCAGATTTACGCAACGACAATTTTCTCGCTCACTAGCTTTTACTTGGTCAATACTAAATCTGCTGGCTGCTTTTCGCCTTTACGGGAGAATGTGGCTTTCAAGTTATCTATACGTAATAACCATGGTAGCAACGCTGACTGAGTTCTTCTCCTCGTGCCTTGCGACACGACGGTACGATGCGTGCAACATGACAGCGTCGATTTATGACACAAGAAACCAATTTTTACTTCAGTATAAGATGATTCCTGAATGACGGCATTCGATGGTTTGTCTTCAATTCGATAACCCCGAAACGGATGCCATGTTGGATTTTGAATTCTCGCTGCGAGAAGCTATTTATTCTACCGTCGTCTGATCATTGCCAAAAGCTGTTCTTTGTGTATGAGTAGCAAATTTTGGAAATAGCGTGAAAGGACAACAATGTTGTAGTAATGTTTAAAATTAGTGCTGTGCTTTGTTTTTTATCCGTGTTGTTAGTTAAAACACATTTAATTTCTTATCTATTACCCCATTCATTTAGCAGAAACAGGAATCTAATCATAAGTACTTAAAAAAGGGTTGCCTAGCAAATAGCATTCGACGAGCGAGAAGGTCTCGTTGCCTAAATGCACCCTAATTAAATATAGCTGGCAGCGAACACCAACAATCTTAATGTTGCAAAGTTGGGTGGGTATAGGGTGACCCAACGCTAGACACAACAACCGTTAGAATCGTAGACACTTATAAAGTGGCAGTTGTAAAGATTCGTATTTGATTGGTTTGAGAGATTAACAGCTAACTATTTAAATCACACTTGGGTAAACCGTTGAAACCAAATAAAATTATCTTGCATTAAGGATTCTTTCTTTAGTCTGATGCGGTTCTGTGCAGACATATACTCATGGGAAAACACTATCAGCATCTATATATATAACTAGCGGAATGAGCGAGCGACTCCGCTTGTTGGGAATAACTACGTTACCAGCTAGTATAGTACTGATCACGGGCGCTGTATAGTTAGTGTGTATTTCCGTACTTAAATAGCTCGTGTACGTGTGATACGTAACTTGGAGTTGTACAATTATCCCGATCCAACAATTGTCCCGGTCCAACAATTATCAGTGTTGGCCCGGGACAACACTGATAATTGTATTCACGCATTTCTGCAGCTTGAGAAGTGTTTGTTTTCCACGCGAAAAAAGAACTGATATTTATTGTGAAAGGTGTTCCTTGGCTTGGCCAGTAAGGTCCGATGCACTTAAACGTGTTTTAAAAGTGCGTTGTCGCTGTGTTGACATAGCAATCAATGCACACATGACCGTGAAATAACGCCAGTAATTCGGCAGCAACCCATTTTGCTAACCTCGTGTACAAAATGATATATTTTGAAACCAATGAGACGATATTGCTTTTTTTGCCTACCTCATGTACAAAAAATATATTTTGAAACCAACGAGACGATATTTGGTACATTCATATACTGATTTAAGACGTACCAGAGGAATTATATTATACATCCCTTGCAGATTAACTAAAAAATTCGGATAGGTTCTTGAATTACTTCCCTATTAGTCTTCAATCATTTCTACAGCAACATTCCATATTTCAGAATAGTTCTTTACTCTCCCAATCAACAATTCCATGTCAATTTCTTCGAAATTTGGACGCCATTTTTGGTAATGATTTTGCGATAAATACCGGATGTGTGCAGCGCGTTACTCAATTAGGTACTGAGAAACCGGAAGTGCGTTAAAAAACGAACGCACGATCGACGTGCGGTAACGCAACGTCGACGGAGGTATGTGTGCAGTACCCAACAGTACCGCACACCGCAAATGCTATAACGCAGCGGCAACGTACGTTAAAAAAACAGATCTGTGCATCGGTACTAAACCGAATCTACTTTTCCGTATTCAATCCATGGCGGTGGCAGCGGAACCACTTGTAGCTGGGAGGGGATTCTAGGGGACTCTGTCCAGGGAGGCAAGGCTTAAGCCCAACTGTAGCCATCGGTTTGGTTATGAAAATCGACTTCGGCTACGACCATGTGACTTACCAAATCAGCTGCTACGACGGAGATGACGTCACTATTAATAAATTCATAATTTGCCTGTCTTTCTTAATTCTTGTGATAATTAACTACCAATTAGCGGCATAATCAGTTATGTTATGCGGTTAATCCATTCTCGTATTTTCCGTTTCTTCTTCTTCTGTTGTGGACAAATGGACGCGCGGCCTTTCCTGCGGTGCATTGGCCGTGCCATGTTTTTCAGTGAAGTGTACAAGAAAGTCCACCGAAAATTGTTATTTGTAGTGGTCAATTGGTGGGCTAAGACAGTCGTAACCGAACCATCCACCACCCTCCCCCCCCCCGCGCCACTCACCGATAGATTTGTGATCTCCCTCTTCCATCCCCCCCTTCCCCCGAAACCCCCTCATAAAATTTCATCCTGGATGCGCTACTGCACCTGATACTGCTCAGTTCTAAAAATCAATTTAAGTCGCAAAACTATCGAATTAGGTAACAACCCACTTTTCGATAACTTTCATACTGACGATTTGGCTCAAATAATGTGAACTGGTAATCGCTTTAAACCGCCTACAGTGCAGATTCCTAGAAACAGTTGATATCTTTTCTTACGATGCCCTCCTTGCGCGTGCTACTTTACTTGAATCGACTCTCATTTTTTTGTGAAAAAGTCGGATAATGTTTTTTTTCTTTTTCAAAATTCCGAGTAAAATGAATTGAGATTGAGATTACTTTAGTCCAGATGCCGTAAGACAATACATCCCATTTTGCTTTGTTATTCGTTGCTAAGAAGTGAGGTCCAGTAGCAAGTCCAAACATGTCAAATTGAAAAGTGATATTGGGTTACACGTAATCATGCCAAAGCCAGACAGATCGCATTGCCTTGTATGGCCCCTCAGCGAAAAGGTCTTTCCAATGGAGTAGATTGTGTACAAGCACATCCCACAACCAATTTCTTAGGCCGATGAGGTTTTAACCCCCTCCCCCCCCCCCTTTCCTACAATCCTATAAAACAAATGTTACTTAATCTGAGACTTTGTTGTTTAGAAATAGATCGAAGAGAGAAGAGCGATGTGGAGGGTGGGGAATGGAGTCAAAAGGAAAATAATTTGGATACCGTATGTCATTTAATTGCTTCATCCCGATTTTCAACCGAACATACGATGCACAAAAGGAAATAATTAGCCAATAGTTAGTACCTTTACTGGTACTCCTCCCTACTCCTTTCTAATTTTTTATTTTTGTGCTGAATTCTACTGCGTATTCTTTTGTGTCTCTTTAAGTCCTGTAATAGGCTTGTATCGTGGGGCAAGGTGGCCTAATGGTTAGCATGACCGTCTCCAGTACCAGAGGTCCCGGGTTCGAATCCGGCCTCAGCCATCCCTGGCATTTTCGGGCAGAGAAGAGCCCTGTGATGTCTTGTGCTCATGTCGATTGTGGCATGTAAAAGAACCTAGGATTTCCGATAGGATTTACCTAGCAAAATTGACCCTCTCTCCTTCTGGTGCCATGGCTAACGCTGGGTGCGCGTCAAAAAGCTACAGTATGTTTGCATCTGTTTCTATTTGTCCTGTATTCTATTTGCCTTCCCGTACAGTCCTCCTTCCCCATTCACTCCTCCCGACTTTTATTTTTCATTTTTGTTCAGAATCCTACTACGCATTTCTTTGTGTCTTTTACAACCCTGCAGTAGGTTTGCATATGTACTTATTTTTTCCCTGTAATTGGTTAGAGTAAACACACGCAGTGAAGTTGTTTCGCAGTTGTTGATTGTTACGCTCGGCGTTTTTTATCAATAGCAATCATATACGCGATGCAGCGTTGCTTCCTCTGACTATTAAGTATTTTTATATATATTCCTTCTTAGTTAAGCCCGATTGCGTTACCAAGTACAATGCAACAGGGAAACGACATGCAGCATGCACGGGTCCAACTATATTTTTTCTTACCTTCCTTCTCGCTGGAGCCCAAGCAGATTCTGATGTAAGACAGTGTTTCTCAAACTGTGGATCGCGACTCCTGGGCTCGTGAATAGGTTCTCATTCCAATAACTGAAAAGCAGGAGTTGAGGAGTGATTCGTCGTTATTTTCTTTTTCGAGAAGTTGTTACCTGAGATGAATTTGAAGCATCAAACGCCGAGTTACAAAATATAGGGAAAGTATGTGTAATCTCTGGACTCAGAGCACAAGTATAATGGACAGTGTTATTTTTTTTTTATTATTGCTTTCTCAATTTGAAAATTCAAATTGAGAAAGCAGTATTTTTTTCACTCATTTCACTCAACATTGAAACTTGTTCAAAACAAAGGAACTGTACGAATTCTGTATTTTAGTGACAAACAGAGTGCAATGATTTGTGACGACGTACCATCGTTCCATTTGCCTCTTCTTATCCCATGTGAATCGGGGTTTTCCTATTTCGTGGGACTGAAAACAAATGTTCATAACCGACAGATGGATGTGGAGAATGAGCTAAGATAAAAATTAACAAATATTGTACTAAATTTGGAGCAGTTGTGCTCAGAAAAACAAGCACATTGCTCAGTCAAAAAAAATTAGTAACTTTTTTGTAACCCATCTATAATTACAAGCATTAAATTTGTGTTACCGGCTTCTCCACTGGTCAAATTTTGAAAAATGGGATCGTGGTTAAAAAAAAGTCTGAGAAACACTGATTTAAGATAAAGTAAACAAAAGGAATTTTTGCGGGACACAGGTATCATTCTGCTCTGACTCCCCTTGCTATGGCCTATGACAAAATTGTCCTCTAATATACGAAGTACCCGAATTCCCAGGTGGTCAACCACCCAAATATCAGTCGGGCCCAACGCTGTTTAACTTCGTTGATCTGACAAGATCGGGTGTTTCGAGCACGGTAAACCTTGAATCTTTCAGTAACGAAGGGTGCAGTGAGACTTACCTCAAATTCAAAATATACACGGTAAAACAATTGTTCACATAAAAGTGGTTCCACATCATGATGTTGCCACGTTCACTGAGCGTGTTTCAAAGAGAAATATATCGGCCGGAAAACTGACGCGTCATTACAATAAAAACCGGAATGAGTATTTAAAAAAAATAAATTAATTAACAGATTTATTTTAAACAATTACGTACTAATAAGTTAGTAAATATAGTACACATTTTGATTTTTTGTTAATGCAAGTTTAACTAACTAAAAAGTCAAACATTTACTTGAGTGTAGTGTAATAAATTACAAAACTGCATTCTTGCTGCAAGCTTAAATCAAGCTTTGACATGATCGGCTGTTAGGCCTAACGATGCAGCGAATTGGTGCGTGATAACTACATTATTTTTCAAAAGAACACTTTAAGAACACTTCAAGTGTTCTCAGAAGTGTTCTACCTTGTTTAAGCGGTGCGGAAGAAAAGATTGTTTACGGATTGTTTAAGATTGTTTATGGAGGAAAAATACTCTAACATGTCGGTTTTGTAACATTTGAAGCGGTGGAGGCCAGATTAACAGTGTCAAGTTCAAATAGCTCGGGTCATGGTTTGCATTACATTGCATCGACTAATGAAACTATAAGGATATTCCGTTACTGGGTTAGTGTCAAATTTAGCCAATGAACATCCACTTACAGTGATAAGACTGCAGTAGCTTTCTTCCCATTTGAATCTGTTGTGATTCGACGAATTTAGTACACGATCAGACAAACAAATTTCTGTCGGGGAAATTTTCATGGAAATTAGTGAAGGGCGCCGTTCACTCAGTTTAAATTTTCTGCTTAATTATTGGATTTCTTATAAAGCATTAAATTAACAAGTTACTAAACAAATTTTTAATAATACCCCGTTCGATAATGAGTTGCGTCCATCGTAATTCTAATTTGATTAAATTTTCAGTGATGTTTAAGTTTTAGATGATAGCTTAGAGCCCGTCTAAAGACAGGTGAATTTATATTTTAAATTATCATTAAAATAATTTCGTAGACCTTTTTTTTTTTTTGGGTTCTAGGGTTTCCCCCCCCCCCCCCCCCTCCCGCCGCCCGGTCCACTCCACATTCATGATCTGTTGAATTTACAGTAGCTTGCATGACACCATTCTCCATCCCCACAATATAAACCGCCGCCGCATATAAACAAAGTATGAAAGAACTGCATTTGGTAGGTCTAAATCAATTTTTAAGCGTATACTACGTACCTGACAGTCAAGTGACACATTATTTAACATCCTGGTGATGTGCGTTTAATCTTTGGTTACCATAGTAACAGAAATCAGCTGTCCACCGAAGCGCGTTACGCCGTTCTGGTTAGGCCTATCGCCGATACGAGAAGCGTGGCGATCGAGGCAACCCCAGTGCCGTAATGATATACGGTACTTGATTTAACCGAAAATAGTAGAAATAAATTAATAACCATTATCGTAAAACTTAGTATTGTTACGGATCATAATCTATTTTAAATCTATGAGCAACACTTTGATCAAAAATAAAACACGTATTTACGTCCTTTTTGAAGCGTTCTAACAGTTGTCTGCTTTCACGGTGAATTACTTTCGGTTTCGCTTAAGTTCGTGATAGATCGTTGGGGGAAAAAAAATTACATTCTTTATGGAGACGACAGTAGAAAATAGGATTCGTACAAATACTAAACGAACCAGTGAGTGCATGTGGCAACAATTTGTACATTTTTATCATTTCGTGCAAACAAGAATTGTGAATTCAAGCGAGAAACCAATGCAGTACAACTAGGCCGTGTTGTGCAAGTTGAAGTTTCATTTTAAACTTGACGTTTAAGGGAGGCGGTAGGCTATATTCTCGTTTCAAATATAACTCGAGCGTAGTTTAAGTATCGATAAATTTTCTCAACCACTCGTTACATTCCCAAGCTGATAAAAACACCTCGCGCAAGTGCTCGGTATTTTTTCAGCTTCGGAATGCAACTCGTGATTGAGAAAATTTATCGATAAAAAACTACGCTCTCGTTATATTATTACTGATAAATGTTCTCAGCACAAAGTCGCATTCCGAATTTGAAGTTGAGCGCTTGTGCGTGTTTTTAACAGCTTCGGAATGTGACGATGGGTTGAGAATATTTACCGATTTAAACTAACGCTGGAGTGGCATTTGAAACGAGAATATACCGTCTCTCAAAGTACTTTTACTTCCCCAACAATTCATCACAAACTTTTCGAAAGTAGCCTAACTCACGCGTGAAAGCTGATGATTGTTGTAGGACGAACATTAGTATAAGTCACGGTATCAACCAAAGTAAGTACGTGTTTTATTTTTAATGAAAATATTGTTTCTTAAAGTTAAAATATAAATCCGTAACATTACCAAGTTTTACGACGAATTAATAACATTTTCAACTGTTTACGTTTAAGTACCGCGTTTAACATTTTACGTACTGCGGTTGCTTCTAATCCTCTAATGGTATACTTCTACCGTCACGCTTCGAATATTAGTAACGATTAGGCCTACTGCGCTTGGACGGAAAGCTGATGCTGTATGATCGTTCTATCACCATGGGAACAAAAGATTAATCGTGCATTGCTGAGAAGCCAGATCATGCCTCCCTTGACTATGAAGTACGTCATGTTTATTCAGAAATTGGATTAGGCCTACTAAATGTAGTTCTGCCATACTTTCGTTATATGTGGTGGAGACCAGGAAACTAGACGATTCGATCGTAAAAACAACATAGAGGGACAAAGTTGAGGGTTTTATCTGATAAAACACCGTGTGCTCTTTTTATCTGTGTTATGAGAACGTGATTGGTTGGTGGATTCCGGTTACTGCTTTCTCACTGGTTAATTGCTGTTAGAAAATTATGACGGTGTACTCTATCATAAATACACGAAACGAAACTGATACCAATGGGGGGGGGGGGGGAATTGAGGCTTAATGGCGCGTCGACAACTTGGTCATTAGCGCTAACCTTAGTGACAGTGCTGTGGTCCGGGTTGCCTCTGAACCACACATTACCAATGGCGTACCCAAACTTAGGCACGTATACTTCGGCCATTCGGAATGAAAACTCAGCGTATACTTTAAATTCTGTATAATCCATGATTGCCCGCTCACTCCTGGGTAGCATGATGTAATGTCAGACGAAAATAATTAGTGTTCTTTTTATCTTGTGTTGCTGTGAAACAATGACTCTTCTCTCATTGGGGGGGACTTTCTACTTTTGTTTCTGTCGTTGAAGGTTCTTATCTTTATAACCCATTCCAAGTGGCAACATGGCCCGGCACATGTTCCCTTGTCTTGGTCGGTTGAGACTCAAACACCAATTTATTTCGATCTTTAGCTCCCCAATCGTAAAACAAGACCAGTTTTGGCTAAGATTCAACAAAACAAGAAGCAATCGTTCACGCTCCTATGGTTGCGGCCTTTTTTCTTTGGCCCAGACTTGACTTCTTTTTGTCTCATCACAAGATAAGATATCTGTTTGGTTGTCAGTGTTGCAATGCTCCAACGCTTCCTCCCTTGTTAGTTGACGTTTAAGAAGTTAGATGTTGCATCCGGTGAGGCACACAAGATGTAACCAAAGACGCACAAGTTATATTTAGCGTAGCTCTAAACCATATCTTCCTTCAATGGGTCTTAATTCATTTCACGTACTTTAAATTTCTTCTTTTTATGAACTCCAGCCAACTCTGTAAAGCGGAAACATTGGTGTATTTCATCCATCAGTTGTGATTGTCGACCCAGGTACATACGCCTAAACTAGGTTGAAAAAAACCCAAAAATAAATTGTTAATGGTAAGCGTGTAGGGCCACGTAACTCCATCTGAGGAAAAATTCAAGCAAGCTATGCGGGCTGTTAAATTAATGGTAATTGTAATCTGCACCACGCCAAATCACTCCATTTTTGTAACCGACGCTTCTTTTAATCCTCTTCCCATTTAGCATTATAGAATCCGACGGAAATGTGTCTTAAGTTCTCAAAAAAAATTGTTGAAAACAAGTAAAACGCTAGCCACAGCCGTGCTAAAGTGGTGGCCATGTTCCGGAAAGCAGGCGCAGTAAGAAAACGTGATTTCGACCGCAATAAAAGTAAACGGAAATTTTTCTTTTGCTGAATTAATATTCCAAATTATTCTGCCTCGCTCGCATTACCTGACCGGTATGAAACACAGACTTGGGGCAGCGTCTTGCGTTCCACTATAACCTATATATCGAGATTTCTGAAATCTAAAGCCTAAAGTGTTAACGCAAGGAATCGTGAAACACGAAACCCAGATAATGTATAAGGATTACAGAAATCTCGGTGTATATAATCGCGAGTAAAGCACGCATCTTCAGTCGGTGTTTCACATAGGTTTTTCATTCAGCACGAAAGAAAATCTCCGTTTACTTTTATTGTGGTTGAATTCACGTTTTCTTGTGCGCCTGCTTCCCAAAAACATGGCCGCTGCTTTAGCAGAGCTCTGACTACGAGAACTTCAGACACATTTCCCGCGGGTTTTATGATGTGAAATGGGAAGAGGACAGAGAGAAGTTTCGGTTAGTGATAAAAGGATTGATAT
>JAHWFP010065262.1:0-14099 GCA_023313725.1 Lithobius niger
CATGAAAAACTGGGATGAAAGTGGTTGCAACGTCGAACTGCCAAACAGAATACGCGGATAACCGCAGTCCGGGGTGGCCGCGGCCGCTGACCATGCCAAGAGAAGCAGGCAGACATCTTCGGGAGGTTGATTGGGAACGGTATTCTGCAGAATAGGTGGTGTAAAGGATACTGACGCCGTTGTGGTTGCATCTTTAAACGAGGAAGGTAACGGAGACCATGCCTCGTGGTGAAGACGCTCAATAGACTTAGGTGTTGAAGCGAGCGCAAGGATATGGCCTTGGTCGAGGGGAACGAAGTTGAAGTGATGCAAAAGAACAATGTAGACGGCGGTTGCGGGAACGTGCACAGTGGTATGCTCTCCATGGTGGGGACGTCGGGTCGGGAGTGGTAACAACCAAGGAAGCTTATAGGAGCAAGGCATGGTTAACTCGTAAGCGCTGTGCCGATCCCGTAGATGATCAAGGCTATTGGCGAGGGAGATATTTTTGGCCTGGAGGCGAACAATTTCTTCCCGCAGAAAAGTAACCGAGGCAGCCGCTGCTTGGACGAAGGAGATAGTGTCACGTTCCACCCGTGGGGACGAGAGTTCCGACACAAAGCCTTCCGCCATGGAAAGGATACAATTTATATTTTGGTCCACATTTTCCATGTCCCTTACGGATAATTTTAAACCTTGAGTTAGTGCCGTCGGCAGGACGGAAGCCGGAGGAAATGGTGATGGTGCTGATAATGGTGGAGTTTTCACAGGGGAAGCCTGTCCGGGCAGTCTGGAAAGAGGAGAATCGGTAGCTGTATCCGATAGAAGCTGATCAGGAGGTACGGAAACAGGAGGGTCCGTTGGTAATAGTATTAGAGCCACAGTGTGCGGAACGGGAGCAAGCTACAGTCATGGTGGAGCCATCGGAAAATGGACGTTCTTGATCCGGACTTCAGACAGTGTAAAGAAGGCCCGTTCTTCACTAGATTTGAGAGGAGACCTCGCCTCAAACCATCAAAAACCTGAGGGTAAAACTTCGTTTACGGCAACGAACACTTATTTTTTTTCTCGGCACCTTGGCCGTGAAAAACCCCGAAATTCAAACGCCTGTATCTTCCAAGAAAATGGACCAATCCGTCTCATATAAACAGCTCTTAATAGCCATGAACTTTATCTGTTTTCCCCCGCAAACAGAACACGAGAATTCCTTCTAGAACTTTCACAGCATCCTTAAGAAAAACGCACGAAACTGATGCCGTAAAATCACCGTAGCGCACGAGACGCCATTTTCGCCATTTGTATAAAATTGTATTTGCTTTTATTTTTTCTTAGGCATAAAGCCGAAAACATTAGTTTAGTGTTTTAGAGGGAGGAGCTTCCTCTACGAAGGTACTTAACCTCCCTAATAAATGTACAGATACTTTGTTTTGATGTTTCTTAAGTTTATTTACGGTGACGATCTTGAATACTTTTGAGAAATTTCCAACTGCCAAAACCAATTATCTGCGGCTGCAAATAATGATTGAAACTATTTAAATGCGTTTTAGCATTCGCTGGTAACCTTAACTTTTATTTTATAATAATCTTTTGACGTAATCTTTTGCCATCCCAACTACCGGAGCTTAGGCAGCTTTTCGTTTACGTCTTTTCTGTTTGTACTTAGTTACTCCTAGCAAAACCGACTTGGCAACCCATTTACCAAAGTAAACCTGGCATCCCAATGTTAATAATCGAATTTATTGAGATCATTCCTTCAATAGTTGCGATGCTAATCATCGTGGTTAAATAAGAAAACAATCCGTAGTAATTAAAGGCCTTATTCACGTTCCAAACAATGAGTTTAACTCTACCGGCCTCTCTCTATCACGCAGTACATAGTTATTCCTTCAAACGGCACCAAGCGAAAAATCCTTTGCGCTGCCGACTTTTCTATTGTTCTCAAGGCCCTCAGCCAATCAGACCTCCGTAGCTCTCCTCGGCGTCCGCGCTAAGGTCCAGAAAATCCGCTGCTCCAGCATAAAAACCCTGCCCCAGGAGGCAATCGTTAGCACACGCTCAGCAGATCTCAAAGCCAGAGGTGACTACGCCAGTCGGTATAGGAGATGTCCCGTCCGAATGTTGCCATGCCGGGCAAAGGTAGTTGGTTCGTATAACTAGTATTAACTTAGAAAGTTTAACTTTTGGAAACCCCATTCGAAATTTATAGTTCTAAACTTAATGACTAACCTTAAGCTTTGAGAATTTATGGAGGTGGTACCATGATCGGCATTAATGACCCCCCACCCCCATAACGTCAGGGTTCACGGTCCCTTTCTAAAAACCAGCTTTTTTCCGTGTTTTTAGTATGAACTTACTCAAACACTAAATTAGATCACTTAAACCAATTAGGTTTGCAGAAGCAGAGACTTCGATGGCTAGTTGCCCAAACTCATGTAAGTGTTTTCGTTGATTGGCAGAGTTTTTGTTAACTTAAAGTGACAAATTCTAAATGGCAGATTTGATTCTAAGTCGCACTTAGGAAACATAGTCTGGTAGTATTTTGTGTAATTCCCGCGGTTTGCACTTAATAACAGGTTCTTGCGAGTTCCTGGCAGAACTTTTTCTTGTCGAAATTGTTATTCTTTGCACATAACATGTAAAGGTTGAAACTGAATTTAATGTAAATTCTTGTCAGATTTAATGTAAATCTCGTGTTGCTTTAATTTAAAAGCTTTCTTGTTGATGCTAGTTGAAATGTAAATACTTGCTTTTTATATTTGCCTGTCATTTAATAAACCAAGAGTTTGTGAAACGTCAGTTGTTTACTAGTACGATTAATTGCTAGACTTAATTAATTAAGAAAACCACTTATTACTTAAAGTCAGTACTGCAATTAACCACCCACCTGGTGGCAGCGAATACCCGCCTTTAAAGTTGATTAGTTAGCCTACAGTTAGGACCAATGACTCTGTTACCCATACTGGGCCAGTAGTACATGTGTGCTGTTTCCTGAAAAGTAAAAACCGCCACCGCAACTAATAATTTAAAGGACAAAACCACATGGATGTCGGCGAGGCTAGAAGCACCTAGAGGATCGTAGCTTCGGCCGCTACAACACTGTTAGGAGCGGAAGGCTTGAACGCGGATTGAAGCGCGTAGGGCAAACTCCAGAAGGGCCTGCTGTGGAAGGCACAAAGTCAGAACGTACAGGAGCTGCTTGGGAAGAGAACGTGATTGCGTTGTCGAAATCGTAGGCGAAGAGATGGGGAGGAACGGGACATTCCTCAGATGGGAGCCCGGTGGACACAGTTGGGGAAAAAGAGGATCCGGATTGCCCAGCAGCTCTTTGACGTTTGTATAGCGTTTAGTGCATAGCTTAGAGTGCAAATGCCGCAGAGCAGAGAAGAACCGATGTACTCTCGATGATTCTGACAGTTAGGGTGAGGATCAAAATGTTCAATTAATCCGGTGACTCCAATGCAACCAAAAGCGATAGGCCCAGTAACATTGGGAGTCGAAACAGGAGGTTTCTTGGGAGAAAGAGAGTTTGACGACATTGGCTAGTAATAATGAAGAATATGTTGAAGACCAGACGAATAATCGACACAAAGTACCGGAAAGGCTTTGCACTAAACCACGAGGTGGCCGACACGGGGATCCTAGTGGTGGCTGGTACAAAGCGGGAAACGTGGCAGTTCCGGTGATACCACAGCGCCTCTACCTGACAGCAAGCAAGCAGGTCGAGGAAAAACGGATGAGTGTAACACTGCATGTCAGAAGAGGGAGAAGATTGCGGGGCGGGAACAAAGACCCAGCCGAATGGACAATAAGAACAGCTCGTGGAACGGCCAACTGGAAAGGCAAGCGAGGAAAGCCCAGTAGAGCGGTGGATGGCCTGAGCATGCACCGAAGGTGCTCAAAAAGGACAGTACAGATGAATTGTACGCCTGAGCTAGCCACGAAAATAAGTAAAGGGTGGAAACCCAAATTGTGGACGAGAGGAACACGGGCAAATGCCAGGAATGGCGATGTTGTGAAGTCGCAGCAGCTGGACAGGAAGGAAGAAGCGGTTGCGCCTTTCCTAAGCCGAGTCAGCGTCGAAAACCCCGTTGATACCTGTACGTTAAAAGTAGGGAGGGCAGAAAACGGAACGTGGGATTTGCTTGTCCCTGGATGGAGAAGACAGCTGCAGATTCACATGAACAGTAGCAGTAACGGACTGGACACTAGGATCGTCAACCGACGTACTGCTACGTTAGTGTATGTAGACAAAGGTGTAATAGAGAGAAACGTAGAAGGTTGGAAGGAACGGAACGCGGGGAAGAATGGGTCGGAATGGACGGATGGACGGCTTTAGAGATCATGGTTTGGCCAACAATAGCCGAGGTTCCCCCCCCCTCCCCC
The DNA here is from genome assembly GCA_023313725.1 of Lithobius niger. Taxonomy (NCBI): domain Eukaryota; kingdom Metazoa; phylum Arthropoda; class Chilopoda; order Lithobiomorpha; family Lithobiidae; genus Lithobius; species Lithobius niger. Next base: position 4,363 of record JAHWFP010065262.1, read on the forward strand.
CGTCCTTTACCTGTTCCATGTACCTATGAATGCAGATGCAAGCACCGGGCTGTCATCCGTAGACCCCCGTGTACAGGGAAGGACGGAATGGAACATCATGTTGGACAGGAAGGACGGAATGGACGAAATGGTGACGTCTGGATGAAACATTCTGGCGAGTGTGTCCTGTTTTCTTTTTTCTTTTCTTCATGATGTGTTTGTGTTTTATTTTCTCTCCTTTTTTTTTGGGGGGGGGGGGATTGGTTCAACGACATCTTCTTTGACTGGAGAACCTTTGTACACAGTCACTTATGAGCAAACAAGGTATTCAGAATATTTTGCGTCAGAAAAGAAAGAAACCATTGGCGTTCCATCCGATCCAGGCAGAACGTAACACCACAGAGATACTGGTGGGGCGAGAAAACATGGGCGGAATGAGACATTTGCATTCCGTTCATTCCAGGTGGAGCGTAGCATCACGGAGAGATGGGTGAAGTTAATGTCTACGTACAGGGAACATAATCCAGTCGGGAAGAAGGACCAAGCTTCGGAGAGCAGGACAATGCGGAGGAATCACCAGCTGGAAGTGGAGTGATATCAGTGAACTCTTGAAAAGAAGAACGGGTGAAAGTCGGGCGAACGAAGCCCGGAACGCGCCGGGGAATGTTCGGAATTAAAACCACTGAGGGATGCCAGTTCAAGACAGCAGAGGCTGGAAGGATCAGTCGGAGGCGAGCTAGACGAAGTCCCAACAAAACTGGTTGTTGAGGTTGCGGAATGTCCGGAAGGCATCAGCCAACAGGATTGGCAGATGGAATGCAGAATGTGCGCTGGAACGTCGGAACGGGCACAGGGAGGTGCATGGAAGCTGAGGCCTGTTACGCCGGAGAGCGCCGAGCCGGTGCCCCCAGAGGACTTGAGATCACTGCAGGTGGCAATATGGGACGAAGGAGACCACATCTAGGGTCTGCGTGTCGAAAGGTGCTCCGCAATTCACATTCCGGGAAGCAGGAAAGCAACGCCGGAACAACCGCTGATGGCGAAGAGCGTGGCGGGCGAAGCACCATGTCCAGGACGGCTTAGCAGAGACGGATCGTCCGACACGCCGGGCCGGGGCAGCCTGGGAAAGGTGAACGGAACGGGCAGGGAATAAAGCTGAAGGAACAGAAAACGCTCACCGGACTGGCTCGTAGTAGAATCATAAATCACAGGATAAGTAGAGGACACAAACACGGAATCATGCGACAAGTCTGCAGCAGTCAGAAGAACAAGTGAATCCATGGAAGTAAACAGGTTTGGCGGAACGCCTGGACCGGAACGTGGTATAAGGACTTCAGGAGCAACCACACACGGTAGCTGTCCTAAGAAGAAAGATGATTTTGATCCGCTGCGTTCCGCTTATATGTATAAGCAGACCCAGTTCCGAACATGTGCAGTGGGTACGAGCTCGGCAGGGAATACAACTTTATTCTACGGAAAAGAGGGCTCCAGCAAGAGGGGAAATTACTAATGTAAAAACAAGGTAATATATTTCGTTGTAATAAAAATGTTAGTCTCCAGATTTATCACAATATACATGGCTTCCATCAAGTTTTCTTCACGGTAAACCAAGCCTAAGTTTGTGCGTGTAGGGGGGGGGGGGGGATTTCTTACAAGAGTCTAGAAGGGGGAGAGCCATTTCAACTTTGCTCCCCTCCCCATTCATAAATACTCACTCGGCCTTTAGGCTGCTAAAGCTTCTTTACGATTCAATCATTTGAATTGCACCCTCATAGACAGATGAGCTGTAGCTAATAACGTCTAGTAGCAAGATGAAAATCTGGTAAAAACAATAGGCTTGTGTGTGTTCAGGTTTTGTCGGCCCCCCCCCCCCTCTACACACGCACACATTTTACAAACAAAATATAAGCGAATACGTGTAAGTTACACATCGGTAAAGGAAACACAAAACACAACGGCAAAATTTTAAAGGAAAACCTGGCTTGGAATTCTATGGACTAAATATATATATATTTTTTTAAACAAAATTTGCCTCCCATCCCAATCCACACACAGTATTTTGTCTTCGATACTCCTCTGGAAATTCTCAGAGAGTACGCTGGAATGGGACCACCAATGAAACATAATCTACATAATTAAAATCATATGATGTGCGTGCGTGCGTGCGTGCGTGTCCTACAAAGATGGGAGAGTAGGACCAAACGAAAGATAATTAAATTTCGCTTTTAATAGGACTATTTTCATCGCTGTAACTTGATATTATCAGCCTCAAATAAGCGAAAGAACCTGAAAAGCTAACGTCAAAGTTTTTTTTACCCGCATGACGTCTGTTCATGACGTCATAGTTTGTTCATGAAAACGTCCTCGAGCAAAAAGAAATGATCTGGAAAAGGGTGCACGGATGACGTATTTTACAACACACCACATACACATCTTAAAATTGGTATTATTCTAACTGACTTGATGCAGGGAAAAATCAAAACAATGGATTTAGTTTTAAAACGGTGTCAAACATTCGTGTTTCTGTAGCACGGTGGTGCGTTGATTGAACGAGCAAAGCGAGCGATTTCCACGTAAAGTAAATCTTTTGAATGTGTGGCTCGCTTTGCTCTATCAGGGTGCGTTTAGCAAGGACAATTTTCTCGCTTACTAGCTTTTACTTGGTCAATACTAAATCTGCTGGCACTGCTTCTCGCCTTTGTCGGAGAATGCGGCTTACGAGTTGTCTATACGTAGTAACCATGGCAACAACGCGGACGCAAATTTTCTCCTCGTGCCTCGCGACACTACGTACGATGATTGCAACATGACAGCGTTGATTTATGACAACAAGAAAACAATTTTTACTGCAGTACAAGACGACGGACAGATTCCTGAATATCGGCATTCGAAGGGTTGTCTTCGAATCGATAACTCAAAAATGGACGCCATGTTGGATTTTGAATTCTCGCTGCGAGTAGCTATTTATTCTACCGTCGTTTGATCACTGCTAGAAGCTGTTTTTTTCAGCGAGAATAGGAAATTTTGGAAATAGCGTGAAATGGCAACAATGTTGTAGCAATGTTTAAAATGACTGTTGCACTTTGTTCTTTATCCGTGTTGTTATTATAATATATTTAATTTGTTGCATATTACCGCAATCATTTAATAGAAACTGGAAATAAATCGTAAATAAATAACGGTTGCCTAGCAAATAGCTTTCGGCGAGCGAGAAGGTCTCGTTGCAGAAACGAGCCCCCAATCTTTCATCTCTCACCTTCGTAGGAGTTTACATCTGACATTCTGCAGATGTTTCTCCAAGTGAGGGATCATCAGAAAGTGAAATGATAAGACGCTCGTGGAAAAATCTGTACTGAGCAGGACGTAAAGAACAATATTCTTAAAATAAGTAAAACAAGAAACCCCATATAAAATGTATACTAAAACAAATTACAAGTGATGTGTGGTTCTTGGTGGTTACATTGATTCAGTCACGTTTCTGAGGAAATGTTTGCGCTGATTGAGTGAGCGAAGCGAACGAAAATCAGCGTTTGTCATCAGGAGCAGCGCTTTTCTGATAAATTGCTTGATCATTTTGCTTGACTCCTTGGACGTAAAAAACTAATATTGATCTCTATTAATAACCCATATCGCATTCTACACTCTTATAATTTGCTTGATCGTTTTTTATGTGGAAGGTTTATCTGTATCGAAAATGTTGCAGCAAGAAATCTCCCCGAGCGCAGCGAGACGACGCGGAATGAGCGAGCAAAGTGAGCGACTCCGCTAGTCTATATAATTAAAATCATATGATGTGTGTGCGTGCGTGCATGCATGCGTGCGTGTTTGTACCTCTACTCCTCTGGAACCAAGGCACCTACAAAGATGGGAGTAGGACCAAACGAAAGATAATTAAATTTTCCTTTTAATAGGCCTATTTTCATCGCTGCAACTTGATATTATCACCCTCAAATATGCGAAAAACCCTTAAAAAATTACGTCTAAGTTTTTTTTTTTAAACCCTTTTCATGTTTGCTCATGACGTCATAGTTTGTTCATGAAAACCTCCTCGAGCAAAGCGAGATGATGTGGAGTGCAACGAGACGCGGCCGAATGAGCCGAAAAGACAACGCATTTTGCAACACACCACATATAGATCTTAAAATTGGTTGTGTTTCAACTGAATTGATGTGTGGAAAAAATAGACCCGTAGATCTGGTTTTAAAAGGGCGTCATTTTCGTGGATTCTAAAGCACGGGTACATTCGCGTTTCTGAAGCATGGCAGTGTGTGGAGTGAGCGAGCAAAACCAGCGATTTCTACGTAAACCAAATAACCTAAAACCTAAAACCTTTTCAATGTGTGGCTAGCTTTGCTCTATCAATCTTTCCTCTCTCACATTCGTAGGAGATTACATCTGACGTGCTGCAGATGTTTTTGAAGCAAGGGTTCATCAGAAAGTAAAGTGATAAGAGGCCCAGGGAAAAATCTGTACTGAGCAGGACGTAAAGAACAATATTCTTAAAATAAGTAAAACAAGAAAAGCCATATGAAGTGTATACTAACACAATTTACAAGTGATGTGTGGTTCTTGGTGGTTCCATTGATTTAGTCACGTTTCTGAGAAAATGTTTGCGCTGATTGAGTGAGCGAAGCGAACGAAAATCATCTTTTGTCATCAGAAACAGGGCTTTTCTGATAAATTGCTTGATCTTTTTGCTTGACTCCTTGGATGTAAAAAATTAATATTGACCTGCTCTAGATATAACTGATAGCGCATATTACACTATTCTAATTTGCTTGATCGTTTCCAATGTGGAAGGTTTGTCTGTATCATAGGTGTTGCAGCAATAAATCTCCTTGAGCACAGAGAGACTAGCGGTATTGCTCGCCTCCCTCGCGCCACCCCGCTAGTCTACATAATTAAAATCATACTGCTGAGTCACTCGCTTCGCTCGCTCATTCCGCGTCGTCTCGCTGCGCTCGAGGAGATTTCTTGCTGCAACACTTATGATACAGACAGACCCTCCACATAAAAAACGATCAAGCAAATTATAATAGTGTAGTATGAGATATCGATTATCTCACGAGAAGGTCAATATTATTTGTTTACGTCCAAGAAGTCACGCAAAAAGTTAAGATCAAGCAATTTTTCAGAAAAGCGCTGTTTCTGATGACAAACGCTGATTTTCGTTTGCTTCGCTCACTCAATCAGCGCAAACATTTCCTCAGAAACTTGACTGAATCAATGTAACCACCAAGAACCACACATCATTTGTAATTTGTGTTGCATACGCGTTATATGGGTTTTCTTGTTTCACTTATTTTAAGAATATTGTTCTTTACGTCCTGCTCAGTACAGATTTTTCCTACGAAGGTGAGAGATGAACGATTGATAGAGCAAAGCGAGCCACACATTCAAAAGGTTTACTTTACGTGGAAATCCCTCGCTTTGCTCGTTTAATCCACGCACCTCCGTGTTTCAGAAACACGAATGTTCGACACCGCTTTAAAACCAACTCAATTGTTTTGATTTGTCCATGCATCGAGTCAGTTAATTAATATAAGATCTATATAATTGAAAGATCTGTATCACTTATTTTAAGAATATTGTTCTTTAGGTCCTGCTCAGTACAGATTTTTCCATGGGCGTCTTATCACTTCACTTTCTGATGATCCCTAACTTGGAGAAACATCTGCAGAACGTCAAATATAATCTTCTACGAAGGTGAGAGAGGAAAGATTGATAGAGCAAAGCAAGACACACATTGAAAAGGTTTACTTTAGTGGAAATCGCTCGCTTTGCTCGTTCAATCCACGCACCTCCGTGCTTCAGAACCACGAATGTTTGACACCGTTTTAAAACCAAATCTATTGTTTTGATTTTTCCCTACATCTAGTCAGTTTAACCAATTTTAAGATGTGGTGTGTTGCAAAATACGTCGTCCGTGCATCCTTTTCCAGATTATGTCTCTTCGCTCGAGGAGGTTTTCATGAACAAACTATGACGTCATGAACAAACATGAAGAGGGTTAAAAAAATCATACGATGTGCGTGCGTGCGTGCGTGCGTGCGTGTTTGTACCTCTACTCGTCCGGAACCAAAGCACCTACAAAGAAGGGAGTAAGGCCAAACGAAAGATAATTAAATTTCGCTTTTAATAGGCCTATTTTCATCGCTGTAACTTTATATTATCACCCTCAAATATGCGAAAAACCCTGAAAAACTAACGTCAAAGTTTTTTTAACCCTCTTCATGTTCGTTCATGACGTCATAGTTTGTTTATGATCACCTCCTCGAGCGAAGCGAGTTGATCTGGAAAAGGATGCACGGACGACGTATTTTGCAACACACCACATACAAATCCTAAAATTGGTTTTGTATTAACCAATGAATTGATGAATTGATGCATGGAAAAATCAAAACAATAGATTTGGTTTTAAAAGGGTGTCAAACATTCGTGTTTCTGAAGCACGGAGGCGCGTGGATTGAAAGAGCAAAGCGCGAGATTTCCACATAAAATAAACCTTTTCAATGTGTGTCTCGCTTTGCTCTATCGTAGGAGCATCGTAGGAGATTACATCTGTTTCTCCAAGTGAGGGATCATCAGAAAGTAAAGTGATAAGACGCCCATGGAAAAATCTGTACTGAGCAGGACGTAAAGAACAATATTCTTAAAATAAGTAAAACAAGAAAACCCATATAAAGTGTATATCAACACAATACAAGTGATGTGTGGTTCTTGGTGGTTACATTGATTCAGTCACGTTTCCGATTGAGTGAGCGAAGCGAACGAAAATCATCGTTTGACATCAGAAACAGCGCTTTTCTGATAAGTTGCTTGATCTTTTTGCTTGACTCCTTGGACGTAAAAAAAATATTTACCTTCCCTCGAGATAACCGACATCACATTCTACACTCTTATAAATCGCTTGATCGTTTTTTTTATGTGGAAGGACTGTCTGTATCATAAGTGTTGCAGCAAGAAATCTCCTCGAGTGCAGCGAGACGACGCGGAATGAGAGAGCGAAGCGGGCGACTCCTCTAGTTTTAATGATGTAGATGATGTACGGGCGTGCGTGCGTGTTTGTACCTCTACTCCTCTAGAACCAAAGCTCCTACAAAGATGGGAGTAGGACCAAACGAAAGATAATTAAATTTCGCTTTTAATAGGCCTATTTTCATCACTGTAACTTGATATTATCACCTTCAAATAAGCGAAAGAACCTGAAAAACTAACGTCAAAGTTTTTTTTACCCGCAGGATGTTTGTTCATGACGTCATAGTTTGTTCATGAAAACCTCCTCGAGCAAAGAGAGATGATCTGGAAAAGGATTCACGGAGGACGTATTTTACAACACACCACATATACATCTTAAAATTGGTTTTGTATTAACCAATGAATTGATGAATTGATGCATGGAAAAATCAAAACGATAGATTTGGTTTTAAATCAGTGTCAAACATTCGTGTTTCTGAAGCACCGAGGTACGTGGATTGAACGAGCAAATCGAGCGAATTCCACGTAAAGTAACCTTTTCAATGTGTGTCTCGCTTTGCTCTATCAATCTTTCATCTCTCACCTTCGTAGGAGATTACATCTGATGTGCTGCAGATGTTTCTCCAAGTGAGGGATCATCAGAAAGTGAAGTGATAAGACGCCCACGGAAAAATCTGTACTGAGCAGGCTTCAAGAACAATATTCTTAAAATAAGTAAAAAAAGAAAACCCATATAAAGTTTATACTAACACAAATTACAAGTGATGTGTGGTTCTTGGTGGTTACATTGATTCAGTCACGTTTCTGAGGAAATGTTTGCGCTGATTGAGTGAACGAAGCGAACGAAAATCAGCGTTTGTCATCAGAAACAGCACTTTTCTGATAAATTGTTTGATCTTTTTGCTTGACTTCTTGGACGTAAAAAATAATATTGATCTTCTCTCGAGATAACTGAGAGCGCATACTACACTCTCATAATTTGCTTGATCATTTTTTATGTGGAAGGTCTGTCTGTATCATAAGTGTTGCAGCAAGAAATCTCCTCAAGTGCAGCGAGACGACGCGGAATGAGCGAGCGAAGCGAGCGACTCCGCTAGTTGTAATAGTAACACCATTCACTGTATTCTCTCTCTCCCCCCACCTTATTTTTAATGCCCTTTAGGTAAATAGAATTATGAAGAAGATTAATTAAAATTAATAAAAAAAACACTAAAGGAAATTCTATTCGAGGATTACAATACTGATTTTCCCTTCCAAGCTCAATAAGAACTGCTTTTTTTTTTATTCACCCCTTTTAGACATTGGTGACCTATGAATACATAAATGAGCATGCTTTTATTTGCATCTTCCAATGACAATTTTGCTATTTGCCCTTTTTTCCGACGGTGCCTTATCTTTTTTTTTTTAATTTGAAGGTGCCTGTTGTTTCTAAGGTAAAAAAAATTAAAATGTATAAGTATCATTCGTATAATATTTTTTCTGTATTTCTCGTTAAATAATAGAGTATATTCAATATTGATAACGGAATAATGCTTTATTAGTTTTAATTCATTATTGCCGACGAGTACATAGGTACTAGGCCTTGTATACAAGATTGATCTTATTGAGCACTGCACCTGCATGGAGAGGTGTGACAGCCAGGGATGACTGGGGGGGGGGGGGGGGGGCCCAGCGGTGCCCCCACCCCACCCACATTTATCAGATCAAAATCAAATAGTAGATATGTGGCAAAAAAATGATGTAGGAACAGTTCTGAACGTTGGGTCCGAGATAAGAGTATTGCAAGAGGGCGATTTTTCCAATTTATTTTGGGGGGGGGGGGGGGGGTTGGGGTTGCGGCCGCGAAAGTGGAATTTTTTTTAACAATAAAAAAAATGGAATTCTTTTGTTCGGTCCCCTGACTGAATTGCTGCCCAGTGGCCCTGATAACAGCGTACGCTATGTGGTGGCAAAATACTTTTGAAAAAATCACTATGACAAAATACTATCCACCGAGCAGTAAACTGTCTCTGCTCATCTAACTATACAAACAGGTTTTTGGTTGTGCACTACGTTGAAGTTGATGGAATCCAAACTGTCCTCCCCTGCGGGTTCTTTTTCGTGCAGTGCTAAATGTCGTCGAGGAAAATGAAACGGACAGCATTACTCGACGCAACGAGCAGCCAAAACGCCCACTCGCTAACCGAAGATTCATTTCAGTTGAACGCCAGAGTAGTATCAGCTATGGCTGCACGCTCCTTATGTTCTGATATTGGCCATTTCAATGAAGTCATATTCGTTAGCCTAAGTGAATGTAAATTGAATGCTCAAACTCAAAAGTAATGTGTACATTGGGGTATGCCATGATGCAGCTACACTACGATCAAAAATGACCGATGTACTGTTTGTTATGATGCGATTAGCTTACTAAAAAACACAGTAGACATGAGTGATTGTATATTAAGGCAGAACGTAAATTTTAACGTAGCGTAAATACAGCTTCTGGTATACATATACAACCAAGAATTTATAGGGTAAATTCTTGATAAATTCTGGATACAAGCGATACAACCGGATTTCCTTCACAGTAACGATAGCCACCACAAAACTAAACGGTCGCGTGGGGAAGCCCGGCTGCAACCGCAGCTGGCTTTCACGCTTTCGCCACAGACTAACAAGGGGCGTCGGACAAACGTCTAACTGGAAAATCGTCTCATGGGATAATTGTCTAAGTTCTGCCTAAAAAAAATCTGGAAAAGCATCTAAACGGAATATCATATAATGGATAATTGTATAATGGA
>JAHWFP010065262.1:14499-37213 GCA_023313725.1 Lithobius niger
ATCGTTCTAAAACAACTTATTGCCGGGTCATTGTTGCAAAACTAGGGCGATACTGTCTTGTACCCCCACGTAGTACGTCGGTGTTCCTGAATTTATGCTATTGAAACACTTCCCAGAACACAGGTTGTATAGCCTAATGGATTTGGGGATCTCTCACTTATTTAGTGACGAAGATGACGAATTATTGTCGCAACTACCCCTTGCATTGGGTGAAAGGGGAGGGGACGATCTCCGGAAGTTAGTCGATTTTAAGAAGTCTACATGAATTTGAAACGTTTTCCAGCAAATCAGATACAATTTTCACACATATTCGTTAAAAGGTTTTTCCCCCAAATTTTTTTTTAACTATAGTGCCTCCTGAAAGGCAGGAGATACCCGGAAGCCAGCATTTTTTTAAGAAAGCGGTGTGAATTTGAAACGCATTCTTGTAACTCAGCAAGTTGCAAGATGAAATTTTCACATAAACTCATTTTAAATGAAAAGTAAAAAAAAAAAGTTTCTGGAGAAAAGCCGCTGCGAGGTGGGAGGGAGGAGGCAGGGGCCCAGGAAGCTAATATTTTTTTTAAGAAAATGGCCTGAATTTGAAACGTGTTCCTTTAACTTAGCGATGCAATACGAATCCATATAAAATTTGTAAAAATGGTTAACAAGGGTTTCCTGCAGTGGGTGGGTGGTGGGGGAAGGGGGGGGGGTTTAGCAGAGGCCTCGGAGGCTAGCGTGTTTCTGAACCGTTTTCCTGAAACTTAGAAATGCAAATCATTTTAAATTTTCATTAAATGAATTGGCTCAGCGTAATTAACATGCGTGGTTCTTTAACAATGTTTTAACAATGATTGTATGATCCATTGTTTAAAAGTAGGACGATAAATTGAAAATGCATTGATTTCAGTTGGCACTTATCACCATGCTTTTAAACAATGGGCCATACGAACGCTGGCCTGGTAAGTCGATTAGAGCAATAGTTAGTAACAATGAAAACAAAAAAAGTAGGGGTACAACCTTGTTTATTATTAATTCGAGGTAGAAGTGTAAAATATTTGCAACAACATTTTCTTCATCGCGATAGTTAGTTTTAGAAGCTGGTGTTAAAATCAGAATAAAGGGTTTTTTCCACTGGGTTATGTGAGGTCTAGGGGTTATTGGGAAGGGTTTCAAACACTCTATTGCCACATGAGATGTCAACTGATAACCGTAGAGTAGTAGTCATGCGTTAATACTCGGGACGGAAATGACGTCACAGGGAGTAGTGACGCCATAACCCCCACTTATGACGTAACTTCTGGTCCAAGGTAACGGCACCCATAGGATGACCTAAGATGGCTGAGCACCTAAAAACGACGTTTCCACACTCATAGGAAATGACGTTACACATGTGTGGCGTAGTGACACCACAACTCCCACTTGTGACGTCACGATGACAACGGTGGTACTCTCAAGTACCAGGTGTGAATGTATAAAAAGGTGAAGCTGATGATTTCGAGTCACACTCTGCAACCAAGATGTCTGAAGATCTGTTCACCCCTTCAGGCCGTGAGAGCACCTTCAAAGGAGAATGGAAGCACAGGGTACACTGGAACCAGGTAAAATGGCTGAGCCTGGTTTCTTAAGTGTTTTGATAATGTAGACTGAATGTTTGGAGCTACAGATACTGTCATATGTGCGTTTACTGTGAGTGTCGCATGTGTCACTGGGAAGCCGACCAAATCCCACTGATGGAACATAAAAAGAAGCATAAATACTGTTTATTCCTAAAACAGTTCCCAACGGGTAATGATTTCCTCGAAACCAGAGAGAAAGACATTATGTACCCCTGTGGCCGCGACGAGTGCAATTGTTCGGCGCACACTCCACACGTTCGTTCAGAAAAAAACCATTGCAATCACCGCCAAACAGATTCAACCTTAATGAGTGTCTGGGAACAGTTAAAGAAGGGGTGACGCAACATCAGCGTACCATACCTGCATCGACCTCAGTACCAACAACAACAACAATGATAGTACGTTTCAAGTTATTGCATTACCTGGATTTAATTCTATTATTAATAATACTGCTCGACACGGGGTTGCTGCTATTCAACAATCACCAAAATGTGTACATCAATGACTGTAGCAAAATGATTGTCACAATGGAGTGAAGATGATACCGTTTGTTTACATAAGCATTACCAAGAGTGAGATAGGTGGTTTGGGGCTAGAGTTTTGGTCACTGGGAAATCGTTCCACGGGTTAGATGATGATGATGATGGTGGCTTCCCCTTTGAAGCGGGGCTTACAGTACACGTTATGTTACTGCAAATTGCCAAAAAAAATAATAAAAAATAAATAATAAACTCCTACACACGTAAACACACCTTATTCCCATCCTCCTCTTCTATCCCACCATCCCGCAAGCAGTCTTTTTGTCCCTTCAATCACCTGCCCCCCAGCCTGTATCCCATCAGAATTGCAAAAACCAAGCATCCAATTCATCCCTTCCTGTTCATCCAATTCATCTAATTCAAGGTTCACCCTCAAGTCCCTCAACCCTTCACACTCCATCAGAATGTGACTTAGATTTTCTTCTGCTTGCCCGCAAATGCCGCACGTGATGTCCAAACCCTCCCCACTCTCTATCTTCCCATTTCCCAACCATCTCTCTAGTATTCAGAGCTCCTGGCCTAGCCTGAAAAAACATCCCACTTACCGAATTGCCTTCATGATACTTTTCCCATCCAATATTTTTTCCCAGTACGATAAAGCTCTTTTTTCCCTGCCGTCCCTCCATGAAGCAGTTTCCCTCAATTTCACGTCCTTGCGTGTAGCACTTCTCCAAGCATGACTCGGTGTTACGTAATTTAGATTTCCCCCCCCCCCAAAAGTGTTTCTGAAAAAGATCCCGAACTCTCCTAAGCCATCTAGTTTCCCTATTGACCCAAGTAGAGATGTAATCGTATACTTTCTTAACCATTCTCTTGTTGCTCATGAACATCCTCCGCCCATAAAACCCAATTTTACTTAAAGCCTCTCTCGATTCAAAACTCGACCAGCCCATATCTCCCTTCACAGCTTCACAGGCTGTAAAACAATTCGCTCCTAGTGCCCACCTGCCCAACTCGTCCTGAAATCTTTCTAATTATTGCTGTATCTCTCAGCCTAAAACTAAAGTTGAATTTACAAAAGTTGCCCCTGGCACAGCAACTGCTTTCCAAAGAATCCTCGTAATTTCGTATTTATTATATCCCCATAAACTGGAATGTTTAATAACCCCTTTTGTTCTTGAAGTTTTCTTTATAATTCTAACTCTTAGATAGTCGTACTGTGCTACCCTTTCCAATGAATCTTCCCCCAGGGATAAAATAAGCTCTTTCCTTCTTTCAGTTCCAAAGGCCATAAATCCAGAACTCTCTCCACAAAATTCCATTGCATTATCAACCCCCCAGTCAAAACATATATTTACCAATTTTTAAATACCTTCCTGGTCCCCTTCCAGTAATGCTACATCATCAGCATAGAACACACCTGGAATTCTAGTTTCCTCACCTCTACCTTCTCCCCCTATTCTGAAACTTAAGCCAGAAATCTTTTAGAAACACGGTAAACAGTAACGACGAGAGTGGACACCCTTGCCTAAGGCCTACTTTGCTTTCCAGCCAATCTGATTCTATATCCCCCCACTGATATTTATATACACTTCCTACATACAACTTTGCTAATAATTCAACCCACTGTCCTTCTACCCCCATTTTTAAAAGTTCTTCCCAGAGTCTGTCCCATCGTACACTATCATATGCTCATTTTAGATTGAAAAACGCTACAATCAAACCCCTTCCTTCCGATCTTGCAGTTTCTATTAGTCGAGTCACAATAAAAATGTTATCATCTGGTCTGCGGTCTCTTCTGAAGCCATTTTGAAGTTCCCCTAAAGCTCCCCGTCTTTCTAAGAAACTCGACAACCGCATTTCCATAACGTACATAAAAAATTTGTACACACAGCTGGTGATAGCAATTGAGCAATTGGCCGGTAACTTTCAATATGCTCCAGTGATTTCCCCTTTCTTTTATGTACTAATCTAATTCTAACCTTCTTCCAACTCTATGGTACTATTCCTGCTGTGATTACATGATTTAATTCATCTAAAACCTATCCCTTCCCAACGTGCCTAAGTACTTGAGCATTTCATTTGCAATTCCATCATCCCCAGCTGTTTTACCGTTTTTAAGCTTTTTTATCGCTTCTTCTAATTCCATTCCCGAACTTTGTTTCAAAAGATCACTCCCACCCCTGTCAATCCCAGTCCCATCATTCTTCCGAGTATTAAAGAAATTTTCAACAGAGTTTTCAACAAAATTTGATTTAAGCAAATCCCTCCCAAAACCATTGAGTATCTCTTTTATGCCTCCAACCCCGGTCTGACACATCCCAGCTTCATCTCGAAGCCCAATTCCCATTTTTTCTTTTCCCTTCACCGGCAATAGTGTAGTTCTACTTCCCTAGATGGCGCCACCGTTAGCGCGTTCTGATTGGTTGGGAGGAAGCTGAGCGAGAACCAATCACTGCCTGAATTTGTACGCTTCAAACTCGCGCTGTTTTCGTTGTTCGTGTTTATCGCTTCCCGTGATTTCCTTTCATTTACGGTTCTGTTTTGTATCGCTAGTCAATGTAGCCTATTTTCATTTTTATTTGCTTAGCTACATTAGTTTAAGAGGGAGTGCAACCCTATTGGTTATCGCAATTCTGACTACTAGATGGCGTTAGCGTCTACAACGTATTTCAGTTACGATCTTACTTCCACTTTTTCTCAGTTATTTCCCAACGGAATAGTGTCAATCTTGTTTCTAATGAAAGAGAATCGAATTGTCTAGCGAAGTGTGGAGCCAAAATCATCTAAAATATATTTTTGCACTTTGGAGCAATATTTTAAGGTTGGCTGATTGAAAGATAAATAAAATCTGTAAACGTGATTGCCATCCAATATCTAGGAATTAAACCCTTTTCCTCATTAAAAAAGTGTTCCTAATTTAAAATTAAACAACAAAATACCATAATATGCAGGTGTTGTTTGAAAAAATCATACCTACTCTAATCGGATTCGAACGCAGAACGGGTGTTAAATGTGACGAAGCATGTTGAAAAAGAAGGGTTGGAAAGCAGTCCCAACGCTCGTCAGTTCCGTGCTTTCGGAAATCTGAGCAAAATAACGCTTCATATATGTATGGAATGCTATCGACGTAAAACTGTGGCATAATTCATTGATAAATTTTGCAGCTGAATGCCCATCTTTCCCATTCTTGGATTGCATTAGTTGCTCGAAAGAGTAGGAAAACTAGAAAATAATAGAATGTTTATGTTCTTGTAACGTGGATAAAAACAAAACCTTGTTCAAAATTATTTATAAAGGCAGAAAATGCCGCAAAAAATACTAAGTTAAAAAAAAAACATGTGACTTTCCAAGGATAGTCTCATGTCCTCAGAAATTTTTGTTTTGTGATTTTTCGGGTTTTTCATGTCACATTATGATTCGGCTGGCGGCAGTTGCTAGCAAGCCCTGCTATTCCAAAATGCAGTTCTGTGTATTTATTGCTTATAATGTATTATTTGTTTCCAGTTGGGGAAGTATGTTCTTCCCTCCCCCCCACTGACTCCATAATTTGTCAGTCCCACCTTTCCAACTGAAGAGTTGCCATTGCCGAATAATTGTTATCCCCCCAAGATAATCCCCGCTTCCGAACAATTGTCATCCCCCCACGATAATTTCCCGCTACCGAATAATTGTCATAACCCCGCCCCGGATAATTCCTCGTTTCCGATTAATTGCCATTCCCTTCTAATATTTCCCCGCTTCCGAATAATTGTCACCCCCCCCCCCCCCCAAATTGCACCTCTGCTGAATATTGACGTAAATTTCGGGTTCAGGCACGTCACATCGAAATCCAGCAGATACAGTATAAAATAACACAAGACTCGTCCGACCGGGAAACACCACCGACGAGAATGTTTTTTTTTTCCATCTGATGGTATTTCATTTTGCTCTAACGAGAATTTTTTCAATCTGAGCGGAGGATTTTTATTCAATCTGGTGGGCAGTGACGGCGCCAGGGGTGGGCCATGACTCCCCCCCCCCAAATATTTCATGCTACGCCCCCGCCCCAAACCTCAGTACTCAGGACACCACCATAAAAAAATAATAAAAAAAATTGCAATGTAAAACTTGAAATCAAATGAATAAACAGAGCTTTTATTGTTTAAATTTAGTTTTATATAATTATATATATATAACAACTTTGCAATATACATGTAGCCTAAGTTATTTTGTGTGTTTATGTGGCTTATTTTACAAATAAAGTTTACTTCATT
Organism: Lithobius niger; assembly: GCA_023313725.1. Lineage (NCBI taxonomy): Eukaryota > Metazoa > Arthropoda > Chilopoda > Lithobiomorpha > Lithobiidae > Lithobius > Lithobius niger. The sequence continues at coordinate 20,833 of JAHWFP010065262.1, forward strand.
GAAGCAGTTACTGTCAGGTTGAATTAAACGGAATAAAAGTGCCCAGTGTGGCTGCCTTGAAAAAAAATCTTTGGCCCTTTCTGTTTCAAGATGTGCGATCTGTCGCCCCCCCCCCCCCCCAAACAATTCAGTCCTGACGCAGTCACTGCCGGTGGGAATTTTACTTTCTACGTAAATGGAATTTCCCCGATGTTATTAGAATTCCTCTCATTATTAGTTACTGATGGTAAGCGTCATTTAAAATGCGGTGTAGAGTAGCCTAACAACTATGAATGCTATACCACAGCTACGGTTGACGGCGGAGCTCTCCCCCATCCCGACTCTCTTTCTGTCTGATACTTAGCTTTGTTTTATACTCGTTTCGTAAGCGCCTCTTTTAGCATACTTCTTTTCCCCACCGGCCTTTTTTTTTTCTCAGATGTTTTTACGACTGTCATTATATTGTGACCAAAACTGCAGGAAAGCACAGGGGACAACAGTACTTTACCAAAACTACACTCGTATCGACAAATGCAAAAATATGTAAATCTCCTTCGAATTAGAAAGAAAAAAGAGTGAGGAGGGATATTCTACAAATCAAAGAGGAGGGTAGCCAGTCAGATCATCTTTCTACAACTTCATAATTTTACAACTGAGGAAGAAAATGGATCGAAAAGCAAATCAATCCACACCATGCCCATCGAAATCAAGAATAAAGTCGATTTCTGGTACAAAATTGAATTTGTCAAGGGATTTGTTTTCCGTATAACGGGAATGTTTTTAAAATTGTAATGCAATGTAAAGGATATAACCAAACTCAAACCATTTGCCGTAAAGAAAACGTATACGGTGGCTAGAGTGGATGCTCGAAAGCGTAGCGCGGGCACAGCGGATGTTTCCCTTCCACCGGCGCTGCCAGCAGACGCTTCCCTCCCTCTGGCACTCCTGAAAGTGCATGGGGATTTCGGTTACAGCCACGCTTCGTGCGAGAACGATAAACGACCTAAACTCTCCCCATCAGAAGTGCCGGAAACTCACTTCCGGAATACACGAAGAATAAACTTCTGGCAGTATTCAGTCAGAACTGTGGAGCACCACTCTGTGCACAGATTTCCTTTGTTGTATTACTTTGCTTTAGTTTCATACCACTGCATCGAAATACAGGTTTACCTCACTAATAAAATAGTAAGCTATAAATAAAGCTATTCCGTGGATTACTTTCTTCCTTTGAATTTTTACCTTTAGATTTTATATCTTCAGAATTTTCTTTATTTGGTTTTATTTTCCAGCATTCCTTTGCCGTTTAGCCGCGTAACGGACTGGTTCACAGTCTTCGGCACAAAATACTACTTGCGCCAGACAGGACAAAACATGCAAGCATACAAAAAACATGCTCCAACTTTGTGATTGAGCCTCTATGGATTGGACAGCCAGAACTTTTTTTTTCAAACAGAAAAACAATTCTATGTGATGGGAAAATAAAACCTTTATCTGATGGGTAAAATTCTATGTAACGGATGCACACGTTTTCTATCGGATGGATGTTCTTTCATTTCGACCTGATGGGTTTTCGGTCTGATGCGAGGTCAGCAAATCTTCATTTTTGTGTGGGTTTGGATTTTCTTTGTACTTTGTTTGGGGGGGGGGGTTGTGTTTTTGCATTGTTTTGTTTTATCTCACAACCCAAAACAACAAATCCTGAACAAAACCTAAAGAAAGTTCAGGTAGATAATAAGGTTTCTGGCAAGCCCACTTCAATAGGCCTACTGGCATTGTGTTATGGCCAGTAAGCTTTATTGATACTGATACGTCACTTGATATACGAAGAGTTTGCGGTTTGCAGGGCTGGCAGGGAGAGTTGTGGGGATGCTGCTTTTCTCACTTGAATGTGGGGAAGGTGAATGGGGGCCTTGTATCGGGGAGTGGGGAATCCAAACGTTGTGGATCATACTATTTCACCGAAAGTTCAGCCCTGATTAAAATTCGGCGAAAAGGGAATTCCCGTTTCACCGAAACCCATTTCGCAGAATCAAAATGCTCTATAAAAATTTAATTAGCTGCAGTTTCTGATGAGCGAGGCACGTAATTTGATTTGAAAATAAATATTTGCCAAAACAGGAGTCGGCGGAACGGGAATTCCCGTTTTGCCGAAAATTAAGACACTGATTAAAATTCGGCCAAACGGCTATCCGATCACCCAATTGGTTCCCCCCCCCCCCCTTCGGAAATATTGACTGGTCCCTGAAACCAAGGAAAATGAACTACAGAGCAAAATATCGCAGGAAAAATGAGAACGGAAATAAAAAAGGCGAAGAAAAAAGGACAAATAAAACCATATCGTCTAAAAAGGATCGCGAAAGCCACTCACGCAAAAAGAGCCGTGGAAATTGTGTAATTGATATATGGGACTACTACTCTCCCATTTTTTGATTTGTAGAACATCCTGCCTCATACTCACTTTTTCGTTCTAATCCGATTACACTAGACTACCTGTGTTACAGATGCCAGACATATCCTTTTGTTGATTTATAATTTCTTGATGTATGGGAGCAGTATTGGAGCAATGGAGCGCAATCTAAGTCAATATTTGGAAGCACAACGACGTGTAACTGCAATACTAAGGACAGTTTTGCGTCGACCGCGTGTGAAACGTCATTTTGCTCAGATTTCCGAACGCACGGATATGACGAGCGTTGGGACTGCTATCCAGCCCTTCTTTTTCAACATGCCTCGTCACATTTAATACCCGTTCTGCGTTCGAATCCGATTAGAGTAGGTATGATTTTTTCAAACAACACCTGCATATTATGGTATTTTGTTGTTTAATTTTAAATTAGTAACACTTTTTTAATGAGGAAAAGGATTAATTTCATAGATATTGGATGGCAATCACGTTTACAGATTTTATTTATCTTTCAATCAGCCAACCTTAAAATATTGCTACAAAGTGCAGAAATGTATTTTAGATAATTTTGGCTCCACATTTCGCTAGACAATTCGATTATCTTTCATTAGAAACAAGATTGACAGACACTATTCCGTTCGAAAATAACTGAGAAAAAGTGGAAGTAAGATCGTAACTGAAATACGTTGTAGACGCTAACGCCATCTAGTAATCAGAATTGAGATAACCAAAAGAGTTGCACTCCCTCTTAAGTTCAGTTAGTTCAGCTTTAGTGCACGTAGTTCATTTGATCAAGAGTGAGAGAAGTTTATTCTTGCCATCAAGAGTCACCATGAACGAAAACATTATGTCGGCTGTTAGGGAAGCTACTGACCGCTACAACGACCTGGAGTGGTGCTTTTTGGCTAAAAACTGCATCGATTATTGTCCGCACCGATTTTGTGATCGAGCCTGATCCTTGCCGCCCAATTCGACCAGTGAGAATTTTGGCCACAAAGGGCAAGATCATTTTGGAGGTAAGCACTTTTAAATTGTCTTGTTCGCAACTTGGTTAAGACTAGAGTTCAAATCATGGCTGCATCTTTCTAAGTATGTCTCTGATTTTCGCTACTGCATTCAGTACTGAATTTGGAAAGAGGGATGTTTTTAAAGTCAGCGGCTTGCTTGCTGAGCGCTGAGTTTGCTTGGTCTCGGCTTCCTTCGCTTTTACGATTTTCAAGCTGAGATTAAAAACGACGTTATTTGAAGTTTACTAAGCAAAACATGGCCGACAGTAACAAAATCGGTTATTATATCTCTTTTCTCTGTTTTATCGCATTATTAGTAGCGTTTTAAGATTATGAGAGTAAAGACTAAGCAATTGAGCTGCTGCAGCTGGCAGCTATCATTATCGTACTTATCACGCACGTATCATGTAGATTTATCGCTTCTATGATGATTGTTGCCGATTGTTGCTCCGCGGCAATGGCGCATGCGCACATCGTTCCCCCCATAGTGGTTGCGTAAGCTCAGCGAACTCACCACCCTTCATCCTCGCTTACTTGGCTGGCCAGCAGCTGCCAAGCCTCTGACTTTAAAAACGACGGTAAAGTCTCTCAGCAGCAAGCGGCTTGAATTAAAAAACGGGAAAGCTTGCCTCGCTTCCAGGCGGCTTGCAAGCCGCTGACTTTAAAAACATCCCTAATGTGAGCTGGTCGTTGTGATTTCGGAAGCAGTTTCTATGTAATCAAATCCCACCCCCTAAATAGTAATCCAATGCATTTAAAAGGTTTGTAACCCTTGCGTAGAACGTCGGCTATGTATCTGGGCCCAGTAACGGCGTCCCGATTTTAACGACTCTGGTCCTCGTGAATTCGGTGAAAACTAGGCCTTTTTATTGTGTTGAAGTGCACCTAACCTTCGTAACTAACCTAGCCAAGCCTAACCTAATCAAAACTACTTTATGTTTGCCAAAATAGGTTTTATATTTGATTCTTATGTTTACCGGGATCCACACACGCAAACTAGCGGTCCCGGCAACGCGTCCAAATAGGCTCGAAACAGTTACGTACCAGTCGGGACTAGACACATTACGTTTATTTTTATTTTTATTGTGATACTGGGAAGAGAATAGGGGATTTACTGTGAAGAAACGTTAGCCGTTTTCGCAGATATATTTTCTTGTTTTGCATGTTTTTCCACTTTGTTTACATACCCGAACATGAATCAGTGTCGTAAATATTGGGATGGGGTGGGGGTTGGGAACTCAATGAGGCGTAACAATTCTTGAGAAATTTATTTTTTAATTTATAGTTTAGGCCTACGTGTGAACAAGAACAAGTTTAGGCCTATTGGGCCATACTCCACGTTTTGAATCTGTTCTGTGGAACTAGCCTATGATGATATTTTTTTTTGTTTGTTGCCAGTCGGTTTTCTAACTGACATTCTGTGAAATACTTTTTGTTGCCAAGTAGGCCTCGCATAGTCACCAAAACATCATCATGGGACACGCCCACAGTAGTACAGGTGCCAGAAAAAATAGTATTTGTTTAAAAAGGCTGAATAATTTCTTTTTGAGTAGGGCACAGGAAATTACCCTACAGTCTTTGGCTATTCTAATGGTGCCACCAGTCACGCCCGGACTAGCAGACCTAGGGCCAAAGTGCCATAACTTTTAAAAGAATTCCTTAAGCCCAATCCCCGGATATTGAAAATTGAAATTAAATTATGCGAGTCTAGTTTAGTCATTTAAGACAGGTTTAATATGATCAGAGAGAAGCTAAGCTTGGGACTTGAGTCCCGGCACCGGGACTAGAGTGTTTGGGGGTGGTGATACCGGTTCTTCTAATGACATCATAATCTACAAATTTAAGATAGGCTACACTTCCAATTCTATCATCAACCAATCAAATGTGCACCGGGACTGGAGAATTTAGAACCCGAATCCCATCACCGGGACCTGAGACACTACCATGAAAAAAACCTATACTGCAGTTGGTGTCTGGGATTTTAGTCCCACAAGGCCAAAAGTTTTTTGTTTTTTTTTTCAAATAAGGACCATAATCTATTTTGTGTAGGCCCGTGAGTCGGATTCAGTGCACGGTAGCCAATTTCTTCGTGAAGTTGCAAAGCTACATTCATAATAACTTTGTGTTTCTCGGGTTAGCTAGGCCTGGTTATTTGATACACTGATATTGTGTCTAAAAATAAAAATTTTAAAAAAAGGAAGGGGGAAATTTTCTAGTACTGTCGGCCTACCTTTACGAAGAAAAAAGTAAAAAAAAACATATCATTATGTCACTTAAAAAGAAATCAGTTTCTCAGGTACCGCCTCACAGTCTAAAAGTTTCCACTTGAACCCTTTTTTAAATTTTCCATGTTTGCTTGCTGTATACCTTGCTTGTTGCAGCAAAGGCACATTTTTTATGAATTGATTGCGTTACCTGAAAAAGTGAGCTTATAAAATGTCAAGACGTATTTCACTTTCTGGTAACATGAATTAATGCTTATTTTTTTCCCCAGGGAAACATGAGAGAAAGAGGAAATTGGCCGCTAGCACAGGAAAAAAATTAACTTCCACCAGCCGAGAAACAACTTTTTTTTTTCACGCAGTTTCTAGCGGAGACAAGACTATTTTTGCGGCATTGGTTTGAGATTCAGGCAGGCAGTAATGGCTACTCAATAACCGTTTCGGCTGTAATATTGGAGTTGAATAAAATTATAAGTATAGATATTGGCTTAGCATAAATTTTAAATAGTCATGTTGGCTACAGTATGACCACGATTATCGTAGTTAATTGTGACTGGGGTTTGCTAGGATTGTAGAATTTTAAAATTAAAGGAATTTCAATGTTTGAGTTGCATTTTGTTAGGCTAGTGATTTATGCTTTTTATTAGAGTTTTTATATGGAAGAGGATTGCAAGAACAGTTTGTTTCAAAATGTTTAAAGGAACGCTGATATAGAATAATGATAAGAAATGAAAACAGTCCAATTTGTCCAATTTTCTGGAGAATAAACTGCATTCAGATAATCGAGGTTCCACTGTGCCATACAAGATGTATTGACTACATGGTGAGTGGAAACTAAGACACAGTGAGTGCTTTCTGAGGCCCACCAGCAAGGTGACAACTGCTGATTGTTTGACGTTCACAAGCACTGCCCAGAAGTTACATAACTGGAAAACAATGCCAAAGTAGTAGGCTACCAGTACTGGCAAACATAAGGCTTACATATCTTAATTGTATGGCATTCACCAATTGGCCAGTAGACATTAAAATACACTAGCCATTACCTCTATTACCTCTATTACCTCTTCTTCATGTTGGCTTAGGAATAATTTTTTGTGCTGCTACTTAATGAAAAAAAAACTGTTGCATTAACTAACTCGTCAATCCTATAACGAGGCTAGTAACTACTGCACGCTTGGTTGGACAGCTCTTGTAATTCGCTAGCTGCATGTTTCTATTTAGTACAGTTCCCAAGAGGGTTTCTTAATCTGTCGTCATTTTAGCGAGCAGCACTAAATTGCTGAATTTTCCATGCCATTTTGTGAGTGGTGACCGAAATTGGTGGAGGTTGGTACTGGACAATAAGCTAACATGACATTTTTTATTTTACTTGAATCAAGTTGCAAAAAATTCCTTTCTTGGCAATGAACAGAAATCGTTTAACCTATCTTTTTCATGTTTTGTAGGTCCTTTTTAAAACATTAAAAGAACTGGCATCTCCAGTTGACAGAAATGCACTTGAAGATGTTGTCAAGTCACTGTCAACATACGGACAACACAGTTTTTGCCCTGGATTTTCTCCTGAAGATCTAAAAGATTTAACAAAATCTAAAGCAAAAACAGCAACAAGGCAAATTTTGTAGTTTTTAACAAATTTTAGCCTTGTCCTGCCAACAGTCACCAACAGGAGATAACTGAGAGTCTTGACTGAATGAAATGAAGCAAACTGAAAAATTATCTAACCCTTTTCCGTGTTTTTGTAAACCAGTAGGAACATTTCTATACGCTGTTATTACGAAAATTAACTTTTTGATATACCGACCAGTGGCCAGCAGATGACAAAAGTTTAGTCGCCACAGTAAAATTTTAGTCAACACAAATGAAAGCCCTTCATGCCTTCGTAGTCACAAAACAAAAACTGTCATATTTTTTGAGGGGATAGGCCTACTTTTTAAATTGATTGTACCCCAGCTCCAGTAAACAGACTGAGCTTCAGCAGCCGTACGCCTCTTTATTGCTGAATCTGAAGAGCAAATGCAAATGTTTTTGATGGTAGTAATTTTAATTTCATTCATACGCTTGGAATTAAAAAAATTAACTTTAAAAAGCTAATTTGAAGACCAACAAACTCGGAAAAATTCCGGAAAAAATTTAAAGTTAATTTGAAGACATAAGTACTCCATCAAACAATCACAGTTGAATAACTTTAGCAGAATTTTGTTATATTAAAAGTGGGAAGCTCTTAAATGCTGTCAAGTTTGTCATGACAAGTGGCCGAAGTGGCCACTGGTGCTAAATTTTTAGTCGCCAAATGGCAGCATTTAATCGCCAGCTGGCTAGTGGCGCCGGTGCCAATTTTCCCCTATAGAGCCTGTTATTTTTGACAATACAAAACCAAATTTTAATGTACAATGTAACTGTGTTTGCTGTCATGACAGAAGCTAAAATCAAAATAATTTGACTGCTGAGGAAAAGGATCATCCTTCAACTGACTAGATTAAAGGTTTCAACGAGCTGCACCTGTGGAGATGCTACGCCAGTGACGTGGTAGCTGCTCCCGTCTAAAAAAAAATTCCTGCTTTTCATTATTCAGGCCCTAAACACGTGGCACCCTGCTCTCCAGTTTACACGTGAGGAGAAAATGATTGGGAAGCAACTTTTCCTTGATGTCTCGATCACCAATGGAACCAGACTTTGATTTGAACCTTTCTAGAAGCTGTGCTGTGCCACACTGGACGTGGGCCTCCTTCTCACTCAGGCACCGAAGAACCCAGTTGAGAGCCTTACTGGCAAATGAGCTACCTCAATTCATTGAGCATTCTTCAGACCATGTTACCATCAACTGATACCTCTCCCTTGCTTCATGCTACCAGTTGTCCCAGCCCATCTCATCAATTCTGAAACCAAAGAGGGCATGGCTTCGGGCAAAGGACAATAAAATCCTGAGGGACAGAGCTGCTGTGCTCTTGTCGGACATCCGTGTCGATAGCTCAATCAAAGTTCGCACCCACATTCCTGACAGGAGCGATAAAATGCTGACGAGGCAGGGGATTCACTGCTTCAATACACTACTAACTTGATGAAATTGCTTCAGCATTGCAGAAAGGATATTCTCAACTTTCCCGTTTCCAACTCCTAAACTTCCTTGTTTCCCCCGTGCGTCACAACCAACGTTAACCCACCCATCACATTTGTGGTGCGTCGACAGCTAGGTTATTAGTGCTAACCTCAGTCACAGTACAGTAGTACGGATTACCACTGCACCACACATTACTGAAATGTTAAACAAACCCCAAATCTAGTTATAAATGTGCACCTCCTGTAAAAACCATGGACAGGAGACCAGACTCATCGGCTATGAAGATAGTATCCTATTTCCAGCTCAGCACATTTCTGAAGTATGACTGCCATTGTGGAAATGCTCAGCTCTCTCCTGTTTTGTTGGTGTTTGAAAATGGCAAACGAAGATATGCTGAAAATGTACACGAAATGTGGTTTTTTGTATTTTTGTGTTCACCAAACTTCTGCACCATGGGAAGGTAAATGTAACAACAGAATTTATCAGTTTAGCTGCATGAAAAAAAATATTGTTTTGAAATGTGAATAGTTTGTAAGTTTGTAAAGCTTGTAGCATGCCTGCAGTATTTAAAAAAATAAAGAAGGTTTAACCTATCTTACCTTTAACCTTAACGCTTGTTAAGGCTTAACCTATCTTAAAAGAGGAAAAAAAAAACACTGCAGTCACGCCAAAGTGTCAACCTAACTTTCCAGTAAATGATTTTTTTTTGTTTCTGTCGGTGCCGTGATGCAGCTTTCATTTTAGACTCGACTGCGCAATGCATTTCTTAAAATTAAATAGCACTTGACAGTCAACCCACTCAGTGTCTGTCGCCACTTGGCATTTGGCGACTTGGAATTTAGCCTTAATCGCCGAAACAGCGATTAGCAATAGACAATGACATTCAAAGAGGGATATCTAGAACTGTATAAGTTAGAAACTAACGGTTTGTGGCGTTATTCTCATACACTTAAACCCCGTTATAATAATACCTCTTACAACAATAAACCTGTTAAACTATGCTGTTTTTAAGGCTCATCAAGCAACAATGCATGCAAAATGTGATTATTTTTAACGATAAACCTGATATAACATTCTGTTTCCAAACTCCCATGGACTATTGTTATATAAAGAGGTTTCACTGTATTTATAGGGCTATATAACATCTTTTTCTGCATTAATACTGGGATTGAAGAAAACTGTATAAATGCATAAATTAGAGAAACCATGCACCGTGCAAAGACGTATGTGGTATACGACGAGTAGAAATTATGACATGACGAGTACTTTCTAAAGTCTGCAGTTGGAAGCTATATAACGTTTGGTAAATTCTTCCAAATTATATTTCCAGATCAGAAGTGCCGTGTAAAAGATTTGCTTCGAGGAACTGCTTGTTGTACTTTGGTTACAAAAGAAGGCAGACTAATTTTGAGCCAGTAAGGAAATGCAGGGCCTGCCTGGGATATTTGCGACGAGTCCACCACGATATAAACAAAGCATTTACACCTGAAAGCGTCAGAAGGAGACATTCTAAGGTGAATTCGTGCACCCCATACGCCATTTTGATTCCTGGAACAATACGCCTTCGAACGCAAAGGGGTCGATACTTCCGCCGTCAACAAGCTAAGAAAATAAGCCGATTAGAGGCCAAACTGAAAAAACATGGCATAAAATTGAACCAGTTGAAACATTCCCAAATGAAAAGCATCCACGGTATCATCTCAAAAAGTTTTTCCGGCACCTTGGGTATGTATCCATTTATGTTTAGTTTACCTAAGCTGTTCATATTGTTTTTGGCAATTTTAGCCCTGCAAATCTACCTTAGCTAAGGGGTGCAGAATATGACCGAATGAGGTTCGTGAGAGATTTCAGAGAACTGAAATACACTGAACTGTGGCTTGCCCAGGTTCGTACACAGCCTTGAATTCCTTAAAAAGCCTTGAAAATTGGCATTTTTTTGGTAAGAACCTTGAAACGGCCTTGAATTTTGTTAGCGTACTATGTTTGATGAAATACAGTCAATTTATATTTAAATTCATAAAAAAATCAAAAAATAGTTTTTCAGCGTAGTGATTATCTTCTGTTAACGATATGACGTGCCTTCGTTCGTATTCACGTGTAAGTGCGGCATTGGAAAGGTAACTTGTCCCGCGATGGGGAAAAATAAATAACTATTAAATGGATGTTTATTCGATTATAGAGTATAGGCTAGCAAAAAGAATGAATTTATTTTAAGGTAATTTTTAACAATTTGATGTGCAAAACGACCTTGAAATTGGCTTCGAGTTGGACTCGAAAAGGGTTTCGTCTCTGGTGTACGAACCCTAGGCTGGAAAGTCCCATGAAAATTTTAAAAAGTCTGTACGAAATTTTGACGGACCACGTAATATTATCAACGAACTGTGCGGATAATGAGACATTTGTATTAACACAGACTAGCCATATTGTTCGCTTTGCGCACTCCATTGGCTCCATCCATGGCTGCTATCCATGCTTCATGTAATTTCTTTGAAAGCATCACAAAAACGATGTACTGATTATTTTGACGCAAACTGATTGCAATTGTTGCTCACAGTTCGTTCATCACATTCCTTAGCACATCTGCTTTTTCATCTACATCATTCAAAACATACAATTCGTTTGCTTGTACATTTGTACGTCTTCTCCAGGGGTAATCCCCTACGAAGGTGAGAGAGGATAGACAGAGAGAGCATAGCGAGACACACATTGAAAGGTTTAGTTTACGTGAAAATCGCTCAATACACGCACCACCATGCTTTGGAAACACTAATGGTTGGTACCCTTTTAAAACCAGGTCTACGGGTCTGATTTTTCCATGTATCAAGTCGTTTGATACAAAACCAATTTTAAGATCTATATGTAGTATGACACAAAATATGTCGTCGTTTTAGGTTGTTTTTGCGTGCATCCTTCTTCAGATCATCTCAGTATGTAACAAACATCGTCCAGACGGTTTGCGTGTCACTTTGCATGAACAGACTATGACGTCATGAATGAACACAATGAGGGTTAAAAAAAACTTTGACGTTACTTTTTCACGTTCTTTCGCATATTTGAGGGTCATAATATCAAGTTGCAGCGATGAAAATAGGCCTATCCAAAGTGCAATTTAATTATCTTTTGTTTCGTCCTACTCCCATGTTTGTAGGTGCTTTGGTTCCAGAGGACAAACACATACGCACGCATGCACCCCATACGTCTTTAATGATGTAGATAAGCAATGTAGCGTTAATCTCTCGTATTTCGAATTTGACACGGTATACATCCACGTCAAAGCGTTAATGGAGCAATTTGTAATCACGACCAAAACATAAATAAAAAATAAATGTTATCACGTTCCTGTTCTCGTTTTTATTTCTCCTATTATTCTATGTTGTTTTTATGAATGGAGTTTTGTTACTGGGAGAAGTCGCGCGTGTGACGTCACTGCAGCCCCTAGTGATTGTAAATGACGTCACGAGATAAATTTTACGGTATGCTTCAAGGACCACGCTAGTGGTCTGCCCGCCAATTTCAATAATTGCCACACTTCATTGTAAGAACGACAGTATTTAACTCCTGCATTGTTGAAGCATGGCCACTAGCTTTGGTACTTTATCTGAAACCAGAGTTGAGCGATGATGAGGATAAATACCTATGCGGCGAAACAGCTTGAAAATTGTTGGAAATGGGCATTGTGCTCTGACGAGCAATAGTTGTATTTCAATCAAGTGCGTAAACTGTATCAAGGTGATAAAAGTGCGTAAAGATCATTGATTTCAGCTGACTACTGACTAATTCTGCTCATATAAAATAAATTATGCGACAGATAAGAATGAAATTTGGTTCAGCACTCTTTTAACTCCAATACGTGCCTTTTAAGGTTTGACGTTTGGGGAGGCATTTAACTAAAAGGATTGCAATCATTTGTAATGCTATTTTTCTATATGTTGGAAAACGCCACCGATGATCAAAATAAGCATTACTCGTTATTAGTGTTAACGAGTAACAATGCAAACGGACTGCCAGAAATAATCGGCAACACAACATTGTTGATAAAATGCACTCGCATGCATGCATGGCTTCGGGCCACTAAGCTCTTAATAAATCCGCAGTCCGCGCTACTTATTTTTGATGGTTGAATGGAAATCAGCAAACGCTTTAATTTATATGATTGAAAGTCCTCAATCCAGCGAAACTAAAAAAAAAATTAAAGGCACATAACTCCCTCCGGTATATTTTAACAGTTTTCCTCGATACATTACCAGAAATAGTTTTATATGAATTCATTTAACCTTTTATTTGATCGTCTAAGGGTACGACCCAATGACAGATGTGGCGCGTGTACGCTAGTGAGCTTCTTTTTTACCAATCGGTCCGACGAGTATCTCACTCCCGCCAGAAAGCTTCTTGGACTACTTTCAACATTGACATCACGCGATGCTTACACGCCTAGTCTGTGACGTAGTGATTCTTCGTGCACATCAAGTCACGTAACTTGCCGTTTCTGAGCGAAAGCCAAGTGAGATAGTAGCTGCCTTACTCGAGGCACGCAGCTTCAATCCCAGTTAACCTTGTTCTGAGCTTATCAGGAGAAATGGCGAGTGATGAACGCATTTATCTATTCCACCAAGTAAATTTGCTACCGAATCGATAAAGGAAAGGACAAAACGAGAATTGGATCGACAATTAGGTTTATCCTATGTTTACCACAAGAAACTAGGAAAGACAGGGACAGGGGACAGGGGTGTCAGGTGGGACAGGGGTGTCAGGATCCTGACATGGTAATGGACAAAGCCAAAGGCGGAGAAGATGCGGCAAGCTTTCATCCTCGGTGTTTCCGCGGTTAATGCCCGGATTAACTCAGTCGGAAAACTCGTCATAAAGAAATTAAATTGTGGATTGAGTTTCAGACATAAATTGTCGTAGCAGACATAAAGCCTAAGGGGAAAACGTTTAGCTGCAGTATCAATTAAATTACAACTAGGGTCGGTCGGGAGAAGCTTTTTTTTTTATGGTACACTTAAAACAGACCCAATTTTATGCCTTTTATTTAAGCTGTTTCTGTACAGTAACGCCGTTTTTGATGCCCGCATAATACTAAAACATAAAGTCACAAATTAGGCTGCAAGGAAAAAAAACGGTCGGGAGGAAAAAATGAGATCGGTCGCAGGGGCGTAAACTTACTGTCCGAAGAAGGGGGGGGGGTTAAAATGTCTTCTCCCCACTCCCCCCCCTTAAAAAAAAGCGATACATAATGACTGGTCCCTAAGCATGCCTCCTTGAAATCGCCAATAAATTAATATACGTAACATAGTCGGCAACGATAGGACGTAAATTTCGACATCAACACAGAACATAGACCCCAGAATCTTTTATTTGATCAACTTTGTCAAATAAAACTAAAGTTTGCGTATTTTACCGCAGCAACAGACAGGAGACATTGATAATCATAACGTGCAGTCATCTGGGCCAGTGTTTGTTTACCTTTTAGCATTCGTACGACGTGTCACATGGCGTGGCTCGGAAATGAGTATGATGTAGCGTCGGATATGACGTCATGCTTGCTTCACAGAGCAATGCACGCCACGGTCGTGTGAACTATATTTTAGCGCAGCTGACGTATGAGTAAAGTGGCCAGGACGGAGAGATTTATGTGCCTTTAATATTTCATTTCTTATTCAATATTTTTCGACCAAACTTGGTCAGATAGTAGATAAATAAGCAGTGGCAAAAATAAGACGCCACAAAAAAAACTACAAAAGAAGTGATAACTAAAACAAAACCCACAAGGGTGAAAGCACCCGCCAAGTTTCAGCCAATCAAAGTAGTGATATCAGAGCCAAAAAGGCTGCCACCAAGTTACCACATTAGTTGCCAAGCTAATCCCACCGACTATGACCTCACGTTAAATCAAAAACTTGACCATTGCTACCGATAGTAGCACTGGTCAGATTTTTGATTTAAAGTAAAGCTAAACCCTTCCATCTTAAATTTCAGTACCGTTAATTAAGACACTTAAAAAACATGTGAGAGGGACGAAATCCACCCAGGCTTTATAGTTATTACGGATAGTAATGTGTCTAAATCCTCATTCTAGCAGACGAATTCTTCGTTCGTGCGGTCAACACAAGCAAGTCTCGTTTGTGTGACGTCACACTTCATCACCCGTTGGCGCATGCGCCAACAAGCTCAGGCAAGATCGCGTCGGCTCTCACATTCCTTAAGAACAGATGCTTTCAAATGAAGCGCCCACCCCCTAATCTGCTTCTCCCTCCCCACGAGCTACAAGTGGACACTGTCCAATCGCTTATCTGCCCAGAATTTCGGGTTGAGTGGATTACCGCCTAGCTGAACGAACTTTCACGAGCTTTGTAGCGGTAACAGTCACGGTAGCTGCTTTCTTGAATACTTTAATTTAATAAATTACGCAGCGATTGAGTTTTGGTTTGCGCTGTTTTGGTCAGAGCTGTCCAGTCTCGCACCGCCATATGTTAGAAGCACAAGCCGGCGCGCACTCGCTAGTATGCTACGATGACATCATTCATCCAAGGTCCAAGGTGATTAAGTGTGGCGTCAGTACCATGCGAGGAAATCGCGTTCGCTGTCTCGCGCCATGGAAACAACAAACTTAAGGTGCATCTACACAGGGCGCTTTTGCCGCGTGTCGCCGTAATTTTCTGTCCGCACGTGCTGTGACGCCTCGTGTATTTGCACCGGTGACACGCGTTTTCAGACGCGGCATCTTTGCTGCTCCGTGCTGCTCGAAATAGAAGTTTTGGGGTCACGTGACCCATACTTAGTTGTTACGTCATCATTTGACGCCACTTGGCTGCCCGCACTATGAGCGCGTGACGCTTTGTCGATTAGGATTTCTCGACGTCATGATTAAAATGAGAACAGAAAACAAATTGCAGACGCTATTCTTTACTGGGAAATTAAAGATTAGTATGAATAAGAATTGGCGTATTCCACATAAATTGTACATGAGCGAAGAAAACAAAATCTAATAATCTAATAATAAAATCTAAATTAAAATCTAGGACCTACACAAAATAAAAAATCGAATAAAACTAGACATTCTTTTACACAATTGTGATAATGTAAAATGTGATAAAAACTGCAAGAGTTTAGAAGTTGTAAACGCAATAAACGTATGGGCCAAACTATCGATGATAAATGGAATTTTAAAGTATAGTGTATTGTCGATATTATTATTTAAAAAAAAAAAAGAAATCCGAATCCGCCTCCCAAAACTTTGCTATCTGAAGCGTACTTATGGACCGGTCATTTTTTTATCACTGGCAGTGGCGTGTGTGTATGTGAGGAGGGGGGGGAGGGGGAGGAGGAGCGGGACGAGGAGTAGGAGGGGGGTGCTGCAGGGCTGTAGGAAATTGGAGCTATGGGTGGGTGGTCATGGATTTTCAGGGTCTCTAGATGGGGAATCAAATTTTTTAAACCGGAGAAGGTGGGGATGTCACAAAATGATCATTTACTATAAAGTCTGGAGGAAAAGTATTTTTTTAAAACCTCTTTTTTTTTAGGATGAAGGATAGGGTTCTATTACTTTCGGACCTTGAGCGGTGGGAGGATCAAGAATTTTTTCAGGGTCTTGAAGAAGTGGGGCAGTCATTAAAATTGATGGAGGGGGGGGGTTCTTCGCCCGCCGTGTCACTGAAAAATTGGTGGTCCCGTTTTCATTTTCTGCGGATTCTCTTTCCCCCCCCCCCCC
>JAHWFP010065262.1:37313-64184 GCA_023313725.1 Lithobius niger
CCCCCCCCTTCCTCTGGATTCGCTCTCGCCCCATAGCTATAAACATAGTTAAACTAATCTGGGGTGGCGTTCATCAAAATAACGGTGGGGCAGTCATCGAAAAACTGAAAGTGGTTATCCCACTTTCATTTTCTTTTCCCCCTTCCCCCTACCCCCGCTCAACCACACGCCCGTATAACACTCTCAGTGCTACTTCGGCTTGGCCGAGCGATGTATTGGTTGGGAGGGAGTGTCGTTGAAAATTGGTGGGGCCATTTTCATTTTATCCGTCTTCTTCCCCCCCCCCACCCATTCCCAACCGACAGCTAAAAAGATAACTAAACTAAGACATTATATAGTAAATAAAAATTACTCCTTCGTAATGAAGGATAAACGACGTTCAGGTAAACCGGAAAATAAACTAAGCAAACTAAGAAAATACCAAAACGTTTTGGGAAATTAACAAAATTGGACAAAAAAAAATGACGGCATGGAAATTAACAACTGCATTTTTGTAAAAAAAAAAAGTCGCCTTTAAAACTAGGCTAGTCGTCTAGGCTTTTTTTACCGATTGTTCCATTAATGTCATTCTGTGTTGATGTTACTGTTTTTGTAAAGATATGCTTGTGTTAAAATACGCTAACTACACACAAGTGCCTTCTGTGCTTCGTAGTGACCTTGACAATTTTTTTTAATCAGTAAAAAAAAAGAGGTTAGATTCAGTTATCGTTGCCATCAATAATTACACCAAAGCTTACTTGTTCGGTAAGTGCGCCATCTTTGTATCACCACGTGATACGCGATATCCTATCAGGTTGCAGCGTTGCCGCGGCATGCTGCCGATAAATAGACTGATTTCTATTTCCACGCATCACGCTCCAACACGGCAAAAATAGCGCGTGCTTCGAGTTTGTTAATGTTGTGGTGTTCCTACACAGGGCGCTCTCGTGTCGCCGCAAGCTGCTCTGAAACGCGCGCTTCTCACGCACTTCAAAGTGGGAGAGCTTATTTTGCTGCCGGTGCAACTACAGAACTATGAAACTATGAAACTATGCCGGTGCAACTATGAAAAGCGCCGAAATACGAGCGCCACGCATCATCCGTCATGCGACACGCGCTAAAAGCGCCCCGTGTAGATGCACCTTTAGATTCTAAATTAACTATTGCTTAATTAATAAGAATGTTGGAAACTTCGCACAACTTGCATCTTGTTTTTTTCGTACCTAACTAACAATAGTGAAATTTAAGATGGAAGGGTTTAGTTTTCCTTTAACCTTTGATCTAATACTCCGTGGGATTAGCTTGGCAACTAAAGTAGTAACTTGGTGGCAGCCTTTTTGGCTCTGATATCACTACTTTGATTGGCTGAAACTTGGCGGGTTCTTTCACCCTTGTGGGTTTTGTTTAGATATTTCAAATAACCGAAAAGCTTGAGTTTTTTTTTTGTGTGTGTGTGTGTGTTGTTTGTGTTAGGAATATTTTGTTAGTATGTATTGAGTATTCCGTACCATGAAAGTCATCTTTTTTTACCACTTTTTCCACTTTCTTAGCTGCCCATGCAATCTCATGTTAATAAAAAAAAATTAAACAAATTTTTGAAACTGTTCTAACAGAGCACACTATGGTCGTGGTTGCTGAGTGATGTGGCAGTTCAGCATATCTGGTTGAGTATGCCTGGCCTAATTAGGAAGTGGAGAGAGGACCTTGGTAAAATCTCTACCAAATATCGTAAGAGATGGCTATGGGATGTATTTTGTCTTACTCTAGATATTTTTCTCGTCTTTTGTCTTGATTAGAGGTTTCCCTGTTCGAATCCCCAGGTTTGCTCATCACCTTACTAAATTGAACTAGTTTTTCTCTACGACAGTGAATTGAATAAAAAATGGAGGAAAAGCTTAACTCATAAGCCCACTTGCGGCATAAAAAAAACAGCTGAAAATAGCGATTTAGCAGTTTTTGGCAACTAACGTCGTGCAGCATTATATTGCTCAAGAAAATGTTTACATTGCCACGGTACACAAAAGAGGATGGCATTTTAAATAACACTGGCAATTTTTTTACTTCTAAGTAAACCTGCGCTTTGCACGATGACTAAAAAAAATAATTTGATTGATACTGCACAGTGCGTGGCGCTTGTAGCGGCGCTGTACTTCGTTTTGCGCGCTTAATTTGAGATTATTATACGTCTGCTTTGCGCCCCCCCCCCCCGGGGGCCAATACCCCCCCCCCCCCCCATGCCTTGTGTGTCAGCCAGGTGGCCGCAAAATCCGACACCAAAACAGGAGGGATCAAGATGGGAGAGAGAAAAACGGTGACGAAAAGGGGTTGTTCTTACTTTCATTTAGAAACTTCTCCAGGCGCCATAAAAGAAACAAAATTTAAAGTACAAAAAAATGTTTTGTGTTCAGTGCAAAACAAACTCGACCAAAAACAAAAAAATAAGTAGAAAAGTTTTTTTTCCGACCGGCGCCACAAGTCAACAAAGCCAAGCATGTACCCAGTTGCCCGCCGGGGCAGAACGTGCCTGGGACCAATTACCCAAAGCCGTCTATTGTAGCTTTTAAATGACAGTGTTATGTTCCCTTTCGACCATCATGCTCAGGTCGAAACGACCAATACGTTTCCGCCAACAAGCATGATATTTTTAGAAATTATTGTGTTTCCTCACAATAAATGTGTTATACTTCAGGATGTGTTTTCCACAATCCGAGCATAATGTTTACGAGGCTCTAGTGACTTGTGTCCGTCACTAAAGTGAATGTTTGTATTGTGATATGTTAGTGGGACTATGCCAAAAGCTCTGTGAAATACCCAAAGATGCTTATCACATGCTCTATGCATAACCCAGTTCTCCTGAACGTAAGCAGCTGAATCGTAGAGTTCCCAGTTTACTGAAATTCTGCAATTTCAGAAACGCATAATCGTGTTTAACAATTAGTTTTAATAGAATGATTTCTTTGCAGCTTTTACCATGTTTTTTTTTTCGTTAAATGCTGCCATTTAAAAGTCTGGTCTGCAGTGTTCATAATAAACCTGCTTATATAAACATTATGTGCGGTAATCTGGGTGGGCTTACTACGAATTTAAATTGTAATATGCAGAGTTATGGGCTTCTTTTGTCTGCACCCTTAAATTTGAATAACGTTCAGTTTAGTGAAAAATGATTTCACTTTTTAGGTGACATGCACCCGAGTTTGTCCTCAATGACGAATGACGTCAGACAAACCACTGAATGTTTACTCATTCATAAACATAACCCCTGTCAACATGTGACATGATGATTCATTGAATCGTCATCGAATCATGACCAATGAGTCGCTCAAACTCAGTCATCAATTCGGTCGACTTTTTTGGTATGCACGACAACCATAAACATCGCATGAGGGTGTTTTCAGTCTGACCGCCAACTATGGAAAATATTATTTTCCGAAATCATGTGGAAGATTTTTAGGTATGCAGGACAACTTTTTGTGATGTTTGTTCAGTTCCAGGTGAATTTAAGTATGTGAGGTAGGCCTACTGTTTTTTTTTTCATGTGTGACTTTTTTTAACTATTTTCCCGTTCAAAGTGCCTGTGTACCTCACCCTTTTATCTATTCCTGGGCTACCATACTTTGTTCCTGAATAGAATATCTGACATTCCTGAACAACATTTTAGTTCCTAATGTTTATATAATTTTTTTTGAACTGTTATTAATTGTTCAATCTTAAGTGTGCCTTACCATTTAGTAACAGTAATTGATTCACTTAATATATTATTATTATTTTTGTTCAATAGTTTTCATTAATAATAGCAAGTAACTTGCAGTGCTCCATTAATAAATTTTTCTTCATGACAATTTACTCTTTTTAAATTTGTCTTATTAATGGCAAGTAACTTTGTGTCTACTGTGGCAAGGAGGGGTGGGGTGTATGAATTTTCACTTAATGTTTCACCACAAGGCTATGAATCACTTATCTTTTATATCAGTCCTGGATCATATTAGGATGATCCCTGTTCTATGATTCTGCCTATTTTTCTCCCTTTTATGCCATCCTGACACTTTACCAATTTCATAGCATGTAGCACACTTTTCTGAAAAGACATGAATTTTGTTCTACATGAGTTATGCTATATTTACATTCTTTTCCAAGTTACATGATACATATTACAATTGTTTACACAGTTTTGTATTTGTGTTGCATCTCGTTGAACCGCTTCAATTTAGAACTCTTGTGCCGGGGAGATCGTTGATCGCTTCACCCTCGATGATGCTTGACTGGGTAATTTATATCTCATGCGACCTTGGTCTTCTTAGTTCTGTGTGTTGCAGATTAATTTTATTTGAAGCAAGATGTAGTAGAGTCTATTATTCATATATTAGTGTATGTTGTATAATTTTATGTTTTTGCATGTTTGTTATACTAAATATTTATTTACTGTTCTTTATTTTTCATCAAACCTCATATGTTAATTTTCTTTCTCCCATTTAATGTCTATGTTGCCCTGCGTCTCGTGTGTTCTGGGTCCGATGTTGACGACCAAAGATGAATCGACTAGTCCTACCAATTATCGTTCTTCTTTGCTGATGACGGTCAGTCATTACGTCACTCGTTTGCTGCTTATGACGTCACTCTGCCGCATGCTGTGTCTTAACCCACGTCGCCTGATCAACGCCGTGAGTCCGTAATTCGCTTCATTCTTGTCTGCTGTTAGTTCATTGTTTCTATGACTAAGATGGCCTTTCCCCTAGATAGGAGCTTCTTCAGCCAATTCAACACTTCAAAGCGTAAAGGTAAAGAACTTACGGTTAATAACTATTAATGCAGTTTGGCTTGCCTTCTGAACTCAATGTTTGTTAACGCCTCGGGCATCAACAAACTAGTTTAACGTTATAGTGAGGGTTCCCGTATAATCACTTCGGATTTCTCTTTTGCGAGTTGGACGATGTCTAAAGCCTAATTTTCCGAGACTTGCTTCTGTAAGGTTGGCGGTGGTTATAAATAATTATGGCTATGGCTAATATCTTGTTTTTCTATCACTCGTAGCAACCGTGAGGTAAAAGGGTGCGCTCTATACGGGTTTTTCCGCTGCTCATTAACGCCCTTGTTAATACGAAACGGCCGTGATATCTTGTGCATCTACTGACTTCCCCTCCTGCTTTCATGTTCCGTTACGAGAAGTAGGCTATTGTGCCTTTGCCTTTTTGTAAGCAAGTGTTTAATCCGTCCAAAGTGCTTTAAAACGGGACATGTCATGTTCGCAGTGTAAAGACGCAGTTGCCAACAACTAGGCTTCACCTGCATGCTCCCGTATTTTTACGCAGAGTAGTATTTTTCTTAATTGTCGCCTGGAACACATCTCCTGTTAAATGTAATTGTTGTCGAATGGCAGATTAATAGCAGCATTGTCAATTCGTTATCCAATCATTTGTCTGTTGTAAACAAGTAGGCATTCCAGTCTAACTTCCCACAATAAATGTCATCGGATACTTTTACAAAATCTAAACATGCGTTGGTTTCCATCTTAGCGTAGCAAATGCAGGTCAAAGGTGGATCTTAGGTTTTCTTTCAGTTCTACTAATATTAACACCTACCCAAAGGATTAGTAGCGTTGAGTCCGGGATCTCTGCGCTGAAATATTAATCTCACTCCCCCCCCCCTTAAACACAACTAAATCGCTACAACTTAACGCTCCCCCTTTCCCCACACAAGGTGAACGACATTTGTTTGTGTCATTATACATAAAGTAAATCATTTATTACACAAAATAAAGTTTTTCTGAATTGTCTTTCTTGTTTTAAAGAATAATTCTGTATTTTCCCACTATGGAGTGAGTATGCTGCTTTTAGATTCTTGTGTGGGTAGGAAGGTGTTGTCATGGTCAAGGGTGAATTGTTTTGACCTACATTTAACCAACCCATCCACTTGTGATGAGTGCTGTAGAGCACGTTTGCTCTCTTTAGCTGAGGGAAGGGGTGGGTAATAAACGACAGTAGTCGGCGGGTTGAAAGGGTTCCGGGCACAGCCTTGGCCATGCCGGTTAAAACTGACTTCAAAATTTGGCTTGGTCAAGACCATGTAAACAAAAGCTGATGCTTACAACAGGAGCAGAGGGGTTGTGTTGGGTCCATGGGAAAAGAGACGGCCCCCAATTTCGTGACGTCAAGTCTGAACTCTGCACTCACTGGTTTTGCCAATGTCCATTTCTGGGTAACATTTTAGACTTGAAAATTTTGGTTATTTTACCCACACGTGAAGTTGTGTTCTTCGACCAATTTGCTTGTTTTTCGTTTTGCTTCCCCAACTCTCCAACATCAAAATGGATCCTCCCCAGAAGAAGCGTAAGATGATACCAAAAGAGGAGAGAAGCGCGACAGCTAATATGCCGCGCTATAATAATGAAAGACTTTCTTCGTGTTCTGTCGATTAACTTATTACTTTTCGCTGGATGCCTAGACCATTACCAATATTGTGAAAAGACGCTGTCGTTTTTCGACGAATGCCCTCATCGGCCCATGGGGGAGACTCCCTACTCACTGATGCTGCCTAACAAGGACCCATTAGACTATGTGCTCCGTCTCTTCTTCATGGAGGTAATTTTGGAGAATCCGGGGCAAAACGTTCTTGTTGACGGAACCCCACCCAAAGAATCTGCCAGGGCTCAACAGCTTCGTCCGAGTTCCCACTCTTTAGGTTGTAGCCCTATAACAGCAACGAATTGTCTCCATTGTGGGTACGTGACCTTCCCGCCTTTCCCTGTGGGAGATGAACATTTTCCGCCTATTTCTGGAGAGCCATAAATGCCGAAAACACGTTTTTCTTCCAACACAGGGCTTTACACAGGGCTTTACACAGGGCTTTAGCGCAATTTAAAGAAGCCGGTCGCCAACAGGATGCCTCCCCAATGAACGACGGTTTGCCTGCCGACTTGGAAGACCTCTTTCCGGACTGCTTGTTGGGGGAGTTACCTTCCCTACCCGACCTTATCCCCATCGCCCACGTCCAGAACCCGGGTGCCCCCCTAGATGGAGACCCCGTCGCCCCAAACGTACTCAATGAGTGAGCATCTGGCAGTGCAGCCCAACAGTGTCTACGTCCTGCGGCCTGCCAGGACATCTGTCCCGTCTGCCACAATGGACAATATGGTAAGAAATTTTCCTATTAATTTTGAATAATATCATGTGGTATTCATGTCAGAATTTTATTTTAAAATGCCAGTCATATAAAGTTATGAAGTTATGTTTATGCAAAACATTTCCCTTTTGAACAAACTTCCAAAAGCTCATTTAAATTGTAACGCAATTCTGTGATTTAAAGTTCAATAATTCTTGTTTATGAATAATAATAAAATAAAATAAATCTAATGCAAATATATGCATTTGAGATCATATCATTAGTTCCTTTTAATTAGGAACAAGTATGTCTAATCTGACTTATAACTAAATGGTGATTTTGTTAAATCAATGGTTCTCAAAAGTAAAATCAAGTTACTTTGGAATGAAAATTGGTTATTTTCAAATTTAATGGTATAGGCTCTTTTAAATCAGCCACATAGGTAAGTTACATTTACATGAAATGGTATAAAATCAATATCTGATGTATTGATACGTTGTTCTACTAACAACTTATTTCCATTAATTCTGAACAATGAAAAGATGAATTTGTACGAATTGGTTCAAATCAGTGTAGTTGCAACCTTACGTTTCATGACCCGTACTTTTATGGATGTGAAATGCAATATGCTGACATAATCATTAATTCAGTTTTATGATTCATATCATTATGGATGTAAAATTTAATGTTATAGTATAACTTCATATAATTTGTTCAAATATCCAGGGTCGGACTGACCAACCTTGGGCCTGGGTGGCTAACACTGTTGGGGCCCCGTATATTCAGTTAGGGGGCTGGGGCAGCGCTGTAAGCTCCCCCAGCGGGGTTCAGGGCAGAGCCCCGGAAGCTTACGTATTTCAACGGGTATTAGTGCCATATCTGACCAGTAGATGAAACCTTTTTGCAGGATTATTAATTCACGATTTATAGAGATTTACCGATCTTCTTGGGTGGACACCCAATTTTTTGGGTGGACTGATTACATGACAATACTTCCCTTCCCATTTCCCATCTAACCCCCCCCCCCTCCCACACACACACACACACACACACACACATGTATAGCGATAATGTGACGTCAACGCTCCAGGTACCATTTTTCCAGACATGGTTCTCCAAAAGAGAATCTGATGCTATACGCGAAGGAAACCAAGCTGCCCTCCTTAGACTCTACCGTAAAAAGGCAGAAACCTCGCGCACGCTGCCTCCGTTTAAAATTGGAAATGTTTTTAAAACAAATAAGCTCGAGAAGGCAGAGACTCTGAGTAAGATCTTTGCCCTTAATACTATAATAGATGATGGCGAGACATGTACTCCATCTGGATCTTCCTTGTAACAGTGTGATCTCTATTCCCTTAAAACACGGAGAAAGTGAAGGTTAAGGGCCTAGCGACAACCTGAACTGAAAAAAATAATAATGCAAGGAAGAATAATGCGATCGCTACCTGGCCACCCAGGCCAGTCCAAGCCTGCAAATATCTTCTTGTATTTCTGAAAAGGGAATCCGTGCCATGAATTGATATTTTATTTATTTGCTTTATGCTGTTACGACTGAGGTAGAAAGTCCGTAATAATTTTAATGGAACTGGACTTCTTTTAGTCAGTTAATTTTATTTACGTGGCTCCCTTTCCTTTTTCAAGAATAATTATTCTGTTAATTTAACTAGCATGTGAGTACATATTTCCAATTTGAAAATCAAGGGGGGGGGGGTGTAAAATTTTAATACATATGAAGTCTTTAATCTTAATTGGTTTATGTATAATGATCAAATAGTCCAATGGTGCGGTGTTTAAATGCTGAAATGACTGGCAATTACCCATTTGGTAAGCAAAAATTATGCTAAGTTATGTTTCACAAGCTATTAGACGCAACAAGCGCGGTAGCGCGAACTACGCATTGAATGCTGAGGCTCTCTGCGCGTAGAAATTAATTTCCGCTGCGCGTTAGAACTCTGATGGTTATTATAAAATAGCTTAATGCAATAGGATATCTTGCCGTTCATTTTCGCTTTGGTAATTTTGTAATTAACATTAATAAATTTTGTTTAATTAGGGATGGGGGATGTGGGGGGATTTACGCTAAAATGACATGAATTTTTTAACACTTATGCCGGGGAAAAATCCGTTCCAGTCTCTTTTATCAGCTTGAACATCAACTTCCCGTCTATGTATTACAGTGATATCCCTCCATATTGTTCTCTCTTACAAACATGAGAGAAATTAAGGTAACTTCATGTATCGCAATGTGCGAAAATTTTATTATCTATGAATTAGGTACATGTCAATTTCACATGTATTCATAATTTTATGAATAGAAAATTAATCTGCGTTATTCAATGTTTCATTTAAGATAACCAAGATGACGACGGTGGCGACGATTAACGCCGTCGTCGCTTGTCGACTACCCACTAAGGAAGCGGTGTTGTCGAATTCGATTTCGACCGGCCTGAAATGTGACATCAGGAGATGTATATATTGTAAATAGTTGATCTTTGAGAAATATCATGTGTTTATGATCACCCATTTCTGAAAGTTGGTCTAAATTAATTTAGTCTTCATCAATTTCTTAACTTTTTTTAATGAAATTTTAATTTTATTCAAACATAAATTTTCCTGTTTTTAAATTTCTTTTAAGACACCATTTCGGCCAATTATTAAATTCATTTCTTAAATTTGTGATCAGAATTTTATGTCAGTAATCTTATTGCTTTTTATTTCATGTATTTAATTTATAATTCTTTGTCTTTTTTTTTTCAATGTTCGATGTTTCCATGTTTATTCTTTTATTATTTTGTTTTACCAGTAACCCTAGATTTATGATGAGTACATAGTATTTGGAATTTATGTTTTGTAATCATGTTTTAATATTGTTTTGTCATGTTGGTAACCATCAATTACTGTAATGATTCAAAATTCTAGTACAATCAAAATTTTCAAATTTTATCTTGGTTCTCATAATTTAATTTCGTGTTAAAGCATGTAAATTCGATTATTCAAATTTCTACTTTAATTTTCGGATTCTACACAAATGTGTGTATTTGTTTTGATTTTATGAGTTTCATGTCTTATTGGTTTTATTTGGATTCAATTGTCTTACGACATGCGTGTAAATATTTTAATTTACGTCCTTTAATTTTTCGTAATGTACGATGTTATGGATTACTGCAATTATTGTTCCGATTTTTTATTTTTTATGTTTTAATTATGTACATTAGTATTTTAAATGGTATTGTGGTCTTCGTTATGTTGTAAATATTATATGTTGTTTCCATACCAATTTTACTTTTTTTTCCGTATTTTATGTCATGTTTCTGTACATATTTTCTGTTTTCGTATTTTCAATAATAGTTCTTTTTAAAACAAACTACGAGTTTCCGTCTGCAAATTATTTTACACTACATCTTGAAACATAATAGCTTTTAGTTATTCACACTTGTTTTCATATGACAGTATAGTGCACTATTTGCAAATTTTACGAGAAATGAAAGTGCGCCACTGTTTGCACGTAGCTTCCGTACTTTACTTTTAGCAAAGCTACTTCATTTCTCCTTACTAGGGTCCCCGCATGCAGAGCGCGCTAACGCTCTTCACGGCGACACCATGTTTTCCTTTGTTCTCCGCTGGATACACAACATTTTACTCATCGTCAACATTTGCCTCTTCCAACTGTTGACGTAGTCTGATTTCTGGTGTAATTTTACTGCTATGGGTATTGTAACCATGCGTAGACCCAAGCATTCTTTGCTTATTAAGTTTGTAATCTATTTTACGGTATTTATTTTATAAATGAGCGGCCGATTTTGGCTCGATGCGTTTGCATTTCGTAGTTAGGCTTGTTTCTGAACCACTAGCTGCATCGTCGGTTTTTGAAGGCGTAAACGTTAGCGGTTCAATCTCCGATAAATGGTCTGTCGGATCTTCTAAAAGTTTTGCTATGTATTCTTGTAATTTTATTTCAGCTTTCGTTAATGTTCCGTTAAACTGTTCCGACAATTCCAAGTCCATAGGTCCATTAAAAGGAATAGGTAGGTTATTCGTTCTTAGGAACCATGGTGGTAAATTGTTCACATGTGTGCGAACGACTATAAGTAGATCTAAGAAATGTATGATACGAACGATAACATGATTAACAAATCCATTAGTCTGAACGGTCCTGTCCATGCTCTAAGCAATTTCGGAGAAATCTGTTTTATTGGTAAGAAGTCGCGTAATAATGCGTAATCGTCCACAAGATAACGATAAGGACGTGCTGTGCGATCGTAAAAGTTTTGATGTCTCTTAACTGCTTTCCAAGTATGCGCTCGAGCAACTTCGAATGCTGCTTGTAGTCTACTCCCTAGACGTACGATAGTGTCATCACTATCATAGCAGGTTCATGGTGGTTCGAAAGATAGTGCACTAGGTAGTCTGAATTCAGAACCAAGGTGGAAGTAATGTAAACTAATTAGTGTAGTCGAATTAGGGCACGCGTTTAGCACTATAGTCACTAATTCGAGGTATTCACACCAATTTTCAGGACAACTCGCTGAAATTTTACGTAGTACTGTCTCTATTCTTTTATTTGTTGCTTCTACGGATCCTCCAACCCACGATGTGTTTGGAGTAAGTTTATCTGTTTGATATTGAACAAATTTGATATTCTTGCCACAATAGCGTTGTTTATCTCACTTCCGTTGTCTCCGCGCAGTTGCAGGGTGCTCCGTATCTAGCTATGAGGTGAGAAAACAACTTATTAGCTATTGTTTCTGCCTTCTTATCGGGAATTCCGACTGCAATGATATAACGACTGAAGTCATCAATTAACGTCATGATGTACACGTTCCCGTGAACGCTTTTATTCAAAGGCCCTATGAGATCCAAGCTCCATGAGTGACCTGGTCTCTGTAGGGGTGGATAAGCCCTTAGTTGAGCCTTGAGTGGTTTTGTAGGTCTAACGTAGTGAGCAATGTCATCGAACATTTTAGGCCAATAATAATATAGCTCAATTAAAGCTCTATTTTTTTTGGGCACCGCGATGCACCTGGGGTTGAATGGTAATCTCGAATGCAAAAGTTGCGTAGAGATTTAGGTATACACATCTGTGCTAAGTTGTGTATACGACCTTTAGATGGGTCTACAAGTCGGATTCTATGTAGAAATCTGTCATAATCTTTATAGAAGATATTCTTTTTGTTTGAGGCATCTGTTAGATCCTCTGAGGACTGATCTCTAAGTTGATTTATGATTTCGCCTAGAAATGGATTGTTTCTCTGCTCTGCCACTAGACGTTGTCGTGGCCAGTGTGTAAATTGACTGCCTAACACAGCGACAGGTATCTATACGAGATAGCGCATCAGAAACCACTAGAAGTCAGCCAGACTTATGACGTAAGATGAATTCGTATACCCTGAATTGAAGCAAGATTCTTTTGAGTTTGGGGGTGAGGGAGGAGGCACAATAAAGATAGCAAAGTGCTAAATGATCTGTCATCAGGAAAAACATCTTGCCTAATAAATAACAACAATGGATAATCACTAGAATTTCCTTAGTTGTAGTTGTTTCTTTCCGCCTCAGTGAGGGTTCGAGAAGTGTAGGCCAAGGAATAATTTATACCTTCGGGATACTGACTTAAACATTGTCCAATCGCTATGCCGCAAGCGTCGGTTTCAAGAAAAAAAGGTTTAGAGAAATCTGGGTGTTTATGCGTTGCAGCGTTTATCATAGTCCGCTTAAGCTCTTGAACAGCTCTTTCCTCGTCTTCGCCCTATACGAATTTACAGTTTGTGTCAACTTCGATAAAATCTGTGACATTTCGGCGAACGAAGAGATATGTCGTCTGTAGAAATTTACCATACCCAAGAATGAACGTACTTGTTAGGCATCTTAGGCGTAGGGTACTGCTGCATAGCCTTAGTTTTATTGCTTTCAGGTTGTATCCCGTTTTCGTCTAGCACAAAGCCTAAGAATTTGACCTTTTTATGTACAAATTCGCACTTTTCAATACTTAGTTTCAATCAAGAACGAGCAACTAGTCCTAGCGCTCGATTCACATGACTAATGTGAGTTTTAAGATTTGGACTACTCGGAAGACATTCGTCAAGAAAGACAGTACAATAGGCTCCTAGCACATCTGCAAATATTTGTTGTGCACAAAATTGGAAGTGTGCAGATGTGGTTTTAAGGCCCATCAGGAGCCGGGTAAAGAAATATATCTTAGAATTTGCTGAGAAACAAGTCTTAGGTTTAGCAGATTCAGCTAGTTTAAGTTAATAAAAGCCAAACTTGAAGTCTAAGTATTGTCTCGGTTGGTATTGGAACACTCACACTTTCCACGACAGAATTTAAGCCGCGTAGGTCTACAACTACTCTATAACCAGTTGGCCTTCTCTTTATCATTAGACAAGGAGAAAACCATCCGGATAACCATCCTTCTTGGATTATACCTACTCTTTGCATTTCATCAATATATTTATCCAATAATTCACGTTGGTGAAAAGAAACACGATACATTTTTTTAAACTTACAGGTTGAGATTGCCCTGTATCTATTGGAACTTCATATCAACCTAGGTCGAAATCGCTTTTAGAAAACGAATCCTGGTGAATTCTAAGCATATCTAGAAATTTTACAGTTTCTTCCTTCTTTAAATCTGGAAATGTTATTGTGTGTTTCAATATTTCCCATTCCGCATCGAGTTCTGACCTAGATTTGGGCTTGGGAGCATCAGCTAGACTACTAACTGGCACCTCCGGTGAGCTTTCACTCTGTTTGAATTGGTTTTGGGAAATCTTGATGGGACTTGATATTTGAGATACCTCGATGGGACTTGCGGTTTGAGATATCTCGATGGAACTTGTGGTGGATAAGTTTGAATTTACTGAATCTACGGAAGAGTCATCCTCGTACTCGATAATAGCTGTCGTGTATGTGCCTAGGATCGTTCCCGCTTTTAGTTCTACGTCAAATCCGTTAAAATTAATGCACATAACTGGAATAATACCTGTGGGAGTTGTGTTAACAAGACTGTGAGCAAGACGTACAGGAAATTCGCCGTTTTAAGGTTGGAATACTCCTGTTTGTATTTCGGGATATGGAAAATGTAAATTTCCAGTTATTCTACTCTCGCAATTTGATGGAATGATTTCGTGTCGTAACAAAGATAACAGTAATATCTACTAATTGCTGTTTGCGTGTACAGTTC
Organism: Lithobius niger; assembly: GCA_023313725.1. Taxonomy (NCBI): domain Eukaryota; kingdom Metazoa; phylum Arthropoda; class Chilopoda; order Lithobiomorpha; family Lithobiidae; genus Lithobius; species Lithobius niger. Next base: position 51,568 of record JAHWFP010065262.1, read on the forward strand.
CAGGTAGATTTAGGATTACCATCGCTGGCCTCACCTGTAGCTATGTTAAGTATTGCTACGTAAATGTGATCGGGTTTATAATTTTCCCTGTTTATTATTTCCTTATTTTGATTATACCCAACATGAGCTAATTCTGGTGATGGTGACATTTGAAATTTTAAATCGCCTATAGTTAAGACGTTATCAGGACAATTTAATGCTAACGAATCTAATTTATTCGACATGAAATCGTAACCTAATAGTACCAAAATATTACCAAATGAACCATCGGGTATGATAACAAATTCATGACCTCTAGAAAATTCTGATTTTTCGATAGTAGTTACTATTTTTGTATCGGTTTGAATTTGACGATTTCCTACACCAACTAAATTTACTGGCGTTATCATTGTAAGTAAGTGACATTTAACACTAAGATATCTAAGCATGCGTTGTGCTGCTGTGTTCATAATTAGTGAAAGTGAATAACCTGTGTCTAATAAACAGATTTATGGTCTATTCCCAACGTCAAACACTAAGCGTGGATGCAAATATTTAACCTTGGTTTTATTTAAAACTGTGTTCACTTGAACGCTGTCAGCGTTAGGTGCTGTTTGGTCTGAGTCAAGCGATGCCTTGTTTTGCTCTCTTACTCACTTCTAGTATCAACCTCGGACGCTAGATGGTGCTGCGTCTACAATCTGTTGCATGCTTGACCTGAAATGCTCGTACACAAGTTTCCTCTCTCTCCCAACGATGTGTGTTTCGCTGGTGAGGAATTTGGGTCGGCAACATTTTTGCTGGCCCAAAATGTTAAGCAAATTGTAGGCTCGAACGTTCCTACAACTGTTTGGAATCCTAATTTTCCAATCTTTCTGCACTGTATGCGAAACGCCTATAGAAGTGCCGGAAGGCATTTTAACTCCGTCTTTATAAAACGTTTCACTCGTATGCTTAAGTTGAACTGTGTGTTTGCTTCCTAATAAAGCGATAACGACTGGCTTATTAGTATCGACTGAATTTAATTCCGAATAGAAATTTACGACATGTAAACCATCTTCAAATAGTGTTACTATTACTGAGTCGCAAGTTAAGTCTTATTTATCGTTAACTGTTTCTAAAGCATTAGTAAATTCACTTACTTGATTTCGATTACCTTGTATTGACCTTACAACATATTTTGATGGAATTTTGCCAAAATATGACGCTAAACGTGGTAATGCTATCGTACGATCTGGTAAAGCTAACTTTTGCTGATGCCATTCAGCATCAAATTACAAGTTAAGCATTAATTTATCTGCTTCGTCTTTCGAAAATAATGGGACACATTTTACTTTTAATTTATGAGCACTGTTTACTTTAGGGTTGCTAACAGGTGTTTGAGCATGAACGGAGCTGACCTGTGGGTTTTGGTCATCGTTGCTCTGTTTTGACTGTTTTGTTTCTAGTCCTGAATCTCTGTTTATATTCAGGCTATTAGCTCGTTTTTTGAAATATTACCATTTTGGCATAGAGTCATTACTTTCGTTTACGTCTGTAGCGTGTTGTGGGACGCAGTTTTCGTTGTTGTTATTTTGACGTTGCAGGTTTTGGTTTTGGTTTTGTTTCTGATTTTCCTGTCTACCGTTATTGCTACTGTTATTTTGTTTCTGCTGTCCGCCAACGTTATTGTAACCGTTATTGCTGGTGTTAGCCTGGTATGAATAAGGGTTGTTAGTTTTCTTCTTAAACTGTACAGAATCCCTAGGCTATTATCGAAACCATAAAAATAATTTCTGCGTTCCACGATTGTTACCCCTGTATCGGTTCCCTCCATGACCGTTTTTGCCGTAAGATTTATTGTTGTAAAACCCGCTTTCTGATTTATTTTGTTGTTCCCAACGTTGTCTAACGCGTTGTAAGCATTCCTCTCTAGTGAAACAATCTCGTTTTCACATGCCCTGGGGCTAAATAACGGTAACACGATCTAATTTGAACCGTATTTGTGTTTACCGCACTAACTTTAGCTTCGACAATTTTGGGTTTAGCATTATGCAATTTAGTTATGCCCGTCTGTAACGAATTTATCTTGTCTAGCATTGTGACGAAAGCAAGACTATTTATTTCTGCATTGGAAATTTGTTTATTTGCTGAATTATCAGAGTTAAGATCATTTTCGTCTCCCTGATATCTTGCCAAAACTGCTCTTTTATAGATAGCTGCATCATACATATCTCGGAACAAGGTATGCATTTGCGAAGTGATATGCCCTTCGATTTCTCGTGGCCTAGCATGAAGGAATACTGAGCGCATTCCGCCGTCTTTAGCTATTTGTTTAACTTGCCGTTGTGCTTCGGAATCTGTAGGTTTAATTCTCCAAAGTTGTGAAGCCATTTTCTCTAGCCTAGCAGAAAAATCCTTGATAGTTTCCCCTTTCTTTAATTGGGATGCGTGAAACAAATGTGGGGTGATGATGTCATCTCTGCAACCAAATTCTTGAAATTTGCCCAACTTTGAGAGCTAGCAGTGTGCGGATCATGGCCAAATAAATAGCTACTTGTCCTGTGCATTTACTCCATGCGACAGAAACTAACTCGGAATCTTTTAATGAAGGATCTAGTGTTCTTAAATTTTCGACCATTAATGCAAAAGCAAAAATATCCAATGAATCATCCTGCAAACGGTAAAATAGCTTTCCTGGCTGAACGTAGTTCTTCCCAAAGTCTATTTGATTTGATTCAGTTATGGTTTTCAAAATTTGAAAATGATTATCGTTAACAGCGCTAATGTTACAGTTATTTGATTGAACACAAACTGCTAAAGTATGATCCAAAATTCTTTGAAGCAATGTTTCGTCAATAATACCGGATTGTTGTCCGTTACTCTGATTTGGAGTTAAATTTAACGGTGTTTGATCATCTGGTGGAGTTTGAGAAGTTATTACTACATTTGGAGTAAGAGGTATGTGGGAATGATTTGGGAATTGATCATTATGTGGTAACTGAGCATTTGTTTGCATTTGCAAATTTGGTAAATTTGGTGGCACATACAAATTTTGTGTTGCTGTCAAATTTAATGGCACATTTGGGTTTGTTGGCGTATTTTGATTTACTGGCACATTTTGGTTCAAAGGCATGTTCTAATTAGTTTGCACCTGAAAGTTTAGTGGTACCTGTGTACTAAGTGGTACTTGAGTATTTAATGGTACCTGGGAATTTAATGGTACATTTGGAAGTATGGGTACATGATAATCTCGTGGCACAGGATTGTCGTGCGGAGATCTTGCTCGCATTCAACCTCTAGTATTACCCCTATTTTGAGTAGAGTGTTTTGCTGAACGAGACTGAACTCGTTTTGGTGGTGGAAAATTTAATGTGTCACCGATCTTGTCAATAGTATCGATAGTATCAGAATGGACTGACTCAATATCTGACTCATCTGGAGTGGTATTAGTATTATCCAAATTAGGAGTGGTAATTGAAGCATCCGTAAATCTCAACAAAATCGCCTCGGTTTTGAGGTCTTCTAATAGGCTTGCCTCTCGAAGAGACTTGTACTGTGCCTCTGGCACGATTACTTCTAGTTCTAGGCATTATTTAACTAGATTTCAAGCAAATATTTTAAGTTTAAACTAGATTTAAGCCTTAAATAGCACAATACTTAATTTTAAGCACTTTAAAAATGTTCTGTAATTTCGCACAAAATGATGAATTTTCCTTTTAAAATGGAAAACGCCTACTGAACTTATTCCAAATCTTAACACCTGAAGTCGGCAATAAACTGACAAAGGTTATATGAAACGTAACCACAAATAATTTCATAGAAAATTAGCACTACAGTGACTAATAAACAAAAGGCACTAAACTCAATTTAGGCCTATAAGCTGCCCAAAATTGAAAAAATTATCACAATAAAAGGGTATATGGGTCCTTTAAATGCAAGTACCCTTTAAATAGGTCCTTTAAATGCAAGTATCCTTTAAATACACACAAAATAATACACTGAAAATTATTTCACAGTATTGAACATGACAAGCAGCAATTTCACAAAATAATTGCTTGAAAACCAACAATGTTATTTTCCAACAAAGCTTAACTAGCGCTACTTTTTGGAGCTTGATTTACCTAATCAAGATCCTATACGCTAGCAAGCGAAGTCGCATGGTATGAATAGCATCACCCAAGACACAGCCACCTACAGTAAAGGCCGTATCATCTTTGCCTTCCACAATGCAAACCGCTAGAAGGCGAAACAAATAACTACGCGACATGTTTGCAAGTGGCATTATCGGTTGGCAGAATTTGGCACCTCGTTGGTTAATTTGAAATTTTGCCGCTTGGTGTAGAGATGGCAGCACCTAGCAAACTTGCACTTATGTCAATTGTTGAGTTTAGTTGCCTTTTTTGGTCTGATACGATACGGCCTTAATGTAGGTGGCTTTTCCAAGATCACTTTTCTAAATAAATTGGACTGCTCATGCGCCGACTCTGACATCAGTTGTGTTCTTTGTTGCGTCATGTATTTGTTATCTCTAATATCAACATTGCTGTCGTTCTCAATCCGACAAATTGACATAAGTCTGGACCACGAATGGACGCAACTCTGGACAACCTGGACTAACAAACTAGTGAATGCTTGTTATGAAACGTAAATGGGACTACTCCGAATGTAAAAATTGTATTTGAGTGTATTATGCTACAATTGGCAATGTGGAATTTACGTTAGGATCAACATTTATCCCTGCCGATGATTTTCCCAATATTCTGCACGCCGTTGCTCATGAAAAATAATTTCGGCACGCTGCTGCTGCCCGCTGCCGTTCATTTTTCGGTGTGCCACGCCACTAGGTAGTTTTGCATTTTAATTCAACATTTCAGTTTTGTTTTTTTAACAAGTTTTTTACGATCTGAGGAACCTTAAAAACAAAAAAGGTAAGAAAGATTAAAATCTTTGCCGGGCCGGGCCGGTAGGGCACCTTATACTTTTTTTTCGTAAACAGTTCCGATAGGCAGGTTGTTATTGTCAATATCGTGCAAGAATTTCATAAAGAAATACATAAACTGCTTATGCAAAAAATCACAACATTCTTATTTTCATATACGAAAGACAAAGCTCTCTATTGGGGGTTCCGATAGGTGGGCTGTTATTGTTAGTTTCGTGTGGTTTTATTGTTATTGTCAGTTAGGTTAGGTAAGTTTGGGATTTTGCATTCCATACTGAGGTAGTTAACTGGTTGGGGTTTGGCATTTCATACTGGGGAAGTTAATTGGTTAGGTTATGTTAATGATGATTTAACGAGTTTCTGCAATTTTGGACCAATTTGTAGTGCCTTCCGTGAAAAATTGAAGGTAGGTTTTTTTCCCTTTTTTCGAATTTCGGGCCATGTGCGTAAAGGGAACATGGGAAGAAAACGGACTAAGACATTTTTTTTAATGGACTAAGAATCACCTGCTGAGTAATGTTTTCCTCTTCCATTTTGGGGGAAAATTCACAGTTTGGCCGTGGTGAAGGTCCAAAGTTAGCACCGCCCTGCGCCAGAAAGCATGAAACTAGGCGAAAGTCCGGCAAGTGAAACATCAAACCCCAACCAGTTCATTACATCAAGTGAAATGCCGTAGCTGGTTCCTAACCTAACCGACAATAACAACAAAACCACACAAAACTGATATTAGTAACCCACCTATCTGAACTGTTTATGGAAAAAAATATCAGCTGAGAACACGGGAAGAAAATAGCCTCTCGTCCGTCAGCGCAAAGAGTGCAGCTTTCAATAATTTCTGACGGCCAAACAAAGCGTTTGCCCCAAAATTTGTATGTGAAAATGTTGTTCAGTTGATCATTTTACGTCATTCTAGCTCAACGAGAGATCAATTGGTAAGGAGCCCTTATTCTTCCCATAAGCCGCGTAAAGTAAACTTGTTCCCTCTTTTGTTTATTTTACTATCGAAAGTGATCGTGGAATGAATTTCTAATTCTGCCTTTATTCCGTTAGCTACGCACCTAGTATGCACTATCCCGTTGTCTCACACATTTATCGAATTGACGAAAAACTTTTATTAACAACAGCAATAATTACACAACAGACCCCGTAAAATGTACAAAAAAATGAAAAAAGAAAAGGTAATTCAGAAACACACAAACACGAAGCATAAAACAAAATTGCAAAATCCCATTCCCAAAATGGAAAAGCAACAGCACGAACTTGGCACTAGAACAGTATAGGCAAAATCCCCCATGAAGGCGGGCACGGTCGACAAAATCACTTAGAACACACTAATGTATTCGTCGAGGGAGGCACTACAGTATAACCTCATTAATAAGAACTCAGATAACAAGAATTCCCGCTTAATAAGAACTTTTTTCAAGATTTTGGTTGGTCAGCTACTCAGTCAGCACTAAATATATACGGCTATAACGAACTTTGTTAATACGAAAGTACGGATAAGACGAACAAATATTTACAATTCTAGCTTATTTTTACGAATTTGCTGTTCGTAACGGTTTCTTTTTCCTCCCCCCTTGAATGTTGTTTTGTTTCACGCAAAACATCAATCGCTAGTTGACTCCATCTTGGGAAGGGATAAGATTTTTGTCCGTTTGCGCAAACGCGAAGGTCAAGGACGAATGAAAAAAAAATACCGTATAACGGTAGGCTACGTTTTTTAAAGTTGCAGTCCAATTTCTCTCGTCCGTTTAATAAGAACTACGGTTAATAAGAACATTTTTAGCAGTCCTCTTAAGTTCGTATTAAAGAGGTTTTACTGTAGTAGGAATGGTGTTCATGATTGAAGCGGCGTTCTCCCGTTGAACAGCCACCCTGATACGCTGGAGATGGAAAGCAGTCGACCTCTTCTCTCCAGTGGCCCTGGAGATCCTGCGATCGATGTCGTGGATCAGGCCCAAACCATCCCGACCGAAGGACGCCAGAGTCTCAACAGCCACAGGGCAAAAGAAGTACCGGTTGTCCAAGTAATCGTACTTGGCTTTCTTCTTGGCTTCGGCGGCGGAGGCGGCGCTCAAAGGCTCCACGGAAGTCTGGTTGAGATAAGACGGTGCCATGGTGTCGGTGCAGGTGAAATCCCAAACCAACTGATGGCTGCCTGCCCATTGGATCAAAGAAATACCATCTGGATGCTTACCGTTGTCCCGGTCGAGGCCAACAGGTTCCGGCTGGGCTGGGATCCCAGCAGACACAAGTGCACGCTTGATGAAGTCGTTGATGGCAGTGTGGCGAGACCAGCGACAATCACCTCTCTTGCAACTCAATCCATGGGTGCCAGAATAGTCGACAACGGCTCCGCACGGACACACGTGAGGTTCGCAGACGCGGTAACCCAAGCGAAGAGCGACTGCAATCCTAAAGACACCGTCGTCGAGAAGTGTGCCAAGGTGGGGGGGGGGGGAAAGGCCTGGAGCCAAGTGCCGGATTCCTTGGAAGACACCCCAATGAGACGGGCCTTTTGGTTGAGATTGGCAGCCAGCCGATGGAGTGACCTACACAAAACCTCGGTGCCAGGACGGCCCCATTCACGTTGAATGGCTTTAGCATTCCCTGTTGGAGGAGTAGCTTCGGTCAGCTCAGACCAAGCAAAGATTCCCTCGGAGAAGATGGGGTTGGGCCCGTTCCTGCAGAAGTCGGGCAGGATGTCGTCGACAAGCTGCGACACGGAGTACGAAGAGGAGAGAAAAGCCGGCAGGGACAGATCCGATACACGACGAATGCCCAAACCACCACAAGCCACTGGCAAAGAGTACTGGTCCTTAGCCGTTGGTGAAAGCTGGGTGTTGGTGACGGCCTCCAGGGCGGAATGGAGGGCCTCATCAAACCTCTGCAAACCAATTGGGCATTTCCAAGTAGGGGCACACCGTAAGACTTAAGACAGTTCGGGGATGGCCAGAGAGTTCTTCAGCAGGAAAAAAGCACAGTGAGCCGACAGATGCTGCAGTCTACCAGCCATAACAGTGAGGGCCTCAGTCTTGGAGTCCAAACAGGCTCTGATGGCATCGTTAGAGAGAGGGGCTCCCAAAAGTGTTGACTCGGCAGGGGGTACAACATGGATACCAGAGCCGACCCGTTTAAACCTGTTGGAGATGGTAGCTTCCTCTTCTGCAGATGCATTAAGAAACAGCAGCTCTCACTTGCTAGAGTTCACTTCCAGACTAATATCTCTGGCGCTATCGGTGAGGATCTCCCGGTCCTGGAGGACTACATTGGGTCTGTCGCCCAAGGTAACATCATCCAGGTACCACTCGTTGAGTTCACCATTCAAAGAAGCAGCCACCGGCTGCACCACGAGGCAGAAGAGAGCAGGGCCCAATGGATCCCCCTAATGCACACCACACTGGAAATGGATGAACTTATCCCCGTATGCCAGAAGGGAAGATGAGCCATGGCACTGATGCAAGAATAGGTAGAGGCCAGGAATGCGGTCACGCACAGCATGCAACAGGCAATCACAGCGGACCGATTTGAAAGCGTTCAGGAAGTCGACCTTGAGGATTACCTTGACTTCGCTGTGGGGGTGATAGAAATAATGCCTGGCAGCATGGATGGCGGCTTCTGCAATTCCTTTGGTACAGGACGGAGAGAGGCCCCAAGACTCGACACAATGTTATTGCAACCAAGCTTGGCAACCAGTCGACGCCAAGTGTTGCCAACAGAAATGGGTCTGACACTGCTCCCTTTCTTCGCAAGGGCGATAAGCGAGGCACCAATTTTCGAATTGATTATATTACAACAAACTGTTACACTACATAATCGATTATACAATAATTAGCTGATTAGCAGGAGCTACATAACTACAGGAATTGCCAATACGCATAGAATCCTAGGACAGCCTTCCCGCGAACCGTAAAGTAGCCGCCATTTTTTTTTCCAGTGATTCGCCAATAAGCCACAACAGATAGAATTCTGTTTTCCGTGCATGTTGTCAAATAAGCTGGGCCAGTTCCGGTTCAACTTTTTTTTTCATACAGAAACATAATTGGCAAAAATTACTTACAACCCTTCATATGCAAACGATTTAGCCATAAACTGTTCAATAACAACGCCTACATTTTGCTGGCACATCTTCTAATGAAAATCATAAAAAAGACTAATATTTCAGTCACTTCCGGCCATACGATAAGGGTGAGAGGCATGACCCATTCAAATAAACTACTGGAGTGGGACGAAACGTCATTTAACAATAGCTCACGACTCAAGCCCATTTTTTCTCCCCGACTGTATTTCAATAACTGCTTATGCATAAGCAGTTAAAAAAAGGTAAGAAAGATTTAAATCCTGCAAAACGAAACTCAAAACAAACAAATGTGCTGAAGTAACAGTGTGCTAGTTATTTTTAACATTCATGCAATGAGATTAGAGGTGTTAATCTCCTGCTACTGCTCAACCACCAGCCCTCAGTCGGTTTGCATGCATAGCATTCCCATCAAATACCATAGCCATAAGTTACATTTATTTTTAACAACAATAAAAATTCCTAAACATTGCGATCATTCTGATTACCACACGGCCTCGTCACAAAATATGCGTAGAACAGCATTTTTTGTGTTTGTTGTAGTTGTTTTTTTTTCGTCCCGCCAAGTAAAACTAGGGTGCCTGTAACAGACACTACATACTGTTATTTAAACCCAACAAATTTAGCATAAATAAGTCTAAACTAATTACCCTTATTCCCGCCATACAAAAAAATCTTACATTTTTTTCTTTTTTGGGGCAGAGGGGGAGGCTGGTCACCCCCCCCCCCTCCACCACTGCCGTCCATTGAGCATTCGAGCCTTAGCTTTCAAATTTTCAACAACAATATGTGCTATCACATATGCTGTACAAAATCAAGCTCCATAGATCACAGTTGTGTTTTGTTGTAAAATAGGCTACTAAATTTTCCCGCATTTTTTTTAAGAGATAAGAGCTTGTTAACTTGTTTGTAAACCAAACCAACTATTGTTGTTTACTTTCGGAAAATTCTTACTCGAATTTAACGCTTAATTTCAACTTTTTAAGACTGTAAAATGGCATTTTTCGAAAATTATTTCTGTAAAATAATACAACTGAATGCTCTTGAAATTTTTCTGCGCTTTCTTTTCCGGGGATTTAAAGGAAATAGAAACACACTTATGATACCATTGTAATGTTCTATTCTAGTGAACTTTTAGACCAGAATGGAACATTATTGTCAGGATAGCAAGGGCAATCAATTGTATTAATAAAATCAATACTGTAAAAGGTAGGCGTAAATAATAAGCACTATTCATCAACAACTGGGCCTTTAATCGAAACTCTGGTGTACACAATATTGACCCCACAATATGGCCAATTAAATCAGTGACAGGGTTTTATGAATTTAGTATCGATTACAATTATAGGCAATGAGTCGAACGAATGGCATTACTGAGTGAGTTGAGCGGAACTAAATCATTGTTATATCCCTTAAATAATTTAGACTAATTTAGTAGCGTAGTTATTATTACTAGTTAACCTCAACAATCATAGCTATTGCTATTGAAGTAAATACTTAGCTCATTAATTGAAGCTCGGTCGTAGCTATCGGCTCACGGCTCTAGCCCGACGGCGTTGGCTCCGTCCAAGATGCGGCACGGCTCCTTGCTTTGCGTGCTTTTGATCCGGGACCTCGGGAATGCGGCTGGTCTGATCGAGTTAAACAACTGGTAGACAACTGATCGCACGCGTTCAAAAGTCTAGTTTATATACTGTAACGTTATCATCTAAGATGGCTCCTTTGTTGTATTGATTAATTATAGCAATTCTAAGTATTGCGTGGCTTTGACAGCTTGGGCTCGTATCGCCAAATGGGACCTCAACACTTGTCAATCATTCTATTGTTGGGATCAGGTTCATTAATTGTTCCTGGTATTCGGCGCTTTGAGTTTACCTGCCAATTTAATTAACTGTCCCGTGTGGGAGTGATTTATTGTTATTCTTCGAACTAATCGATCATGAGTGATGATCTTAATGTAATTAAATCTACTTCTGGAAATTAATTAAGGTTCTACGAAATGTCGTAAATACTGTCAACTGGTAATGCCTTCCTTTAAACTCTAACAATAGGTTTAATTACACTGGTTCGGGTTAAAATGGACTTGCCGCACTCGGTCTCCCTTTGAAGAGGGCGCCTAGTTATATTCACTCAACTGGAGCTAATTTGGACTTTCCGAATAAATATTCGGTTCATGCTTTTAATAAATGTATGATATTTATGAAAATATGCATATAATTGGCGAAGCGAGCAAGCGAAGCGTAGCCTATAACGGACACCAAATTGCAAAATGTTGGTCCGTTGGTTGCACATTTTTAGTCTGGGTGGAGCCTAAACGAAAGATCGGACTGGAATAAAATTTGCTACAACATTTCATACCCTAATTAGTGTTGCTGAGCCAAAATTTGCCGTAAATCGAACTATTATTACTGTAGAAACTTTAAAAATTTCGAATTTATTTCTAACAATCACCATTGTAAATTTGGAGTCGTGAATAGTTGAGGAATTCCGACGAAGCATACACATGCTAATGGTAGACAAGTGAATTTTAAAAAACACGGCAAATTAAATTTTGATTGCTTCTTTCTAGCTAATAATCTTTTTCGATGTAACTCAACGAAATAATAACATTTGATGCTTGTATTTAACCACTACAGTAACAAACGCAACCATAAAAACAAAAGGATTCCATTAACGACACACGTTAGTTTCATTTGAAAAAAGAATGCTTTGGAGATTATTCAATTCAACATGGCAACGAAAGTGGCGTCTACACTAGCGTTGGGAATCCCGAATATGAAACCTGAAATCGTCGTATCAAGGCCAAGCGGTATTATAAAACGATATTGACATCAGACGAAACACGAAACCACGAAACATGAAACAATAATATGCCCGCCTCTCTCAATTCCTGGTTGCTACGGTAACGTGAAGACTCGAAACCAAAACCGTGTTGCACCGCATAAAGGCAAACACCTTGGAATAGCAATAGCCTTAATCTCGAACCACTGTTGTAAGCTGCTACTAAGGAAAGAAAAGCTGAGACCAAAATTGGGCCTAAACGCTAAAAATTAGGCCTAAAACCTAAAACTAGGTCTAAAAGCTTAACACATTTTATACCTAAATTATGATGGTTATTTCTTTCAGATTATATAATAGATATCGCTGTTGTATTCATAGAGTTAGGAAATAATATATTATCTTGCTTTGCGTAACAGAGGTGTGCCAGCTCAACATTTTCGTTGGTGGCGGTGTCAAATCTTATACCAAAGTAGTATTGTGAACCTTTTGAATCTTCTGACTTTTGTTAAAAACTATCGTACTGATGATTGTTTGGCTTGCAGTTAAACGCCTTATTACGTGCTGTTTTATTTTTACTCGTGGCGATGGCCCACGTCTTCAGTGTTGGCTGCGAAAAGGAGGCTACAAATAACTAAACAAAAACTAAATGCTGGAGCAAACGAAAACTTGTTAAGTAAATTTGACACCTAACATAGGCCTACATTAAAAAAAGGCTAAAATAAGAAAAAGGCCAGCAAAGAACATCAGTACATCACACCAAAAGGAAAACAGCCCAACAAAGCCCATTAAGTATTGCACCCAGATTTTTAAGAATTATTAACAAATGTGGTATCGTCGTTAAAATTAAAACTAAATATA